>DWIY01000656.1:0-12176 GCA_018248615.1 Erynnis brizo brizo
CGGCCAGCATTTGCATGAAATCATCTTCAAACATTAAATTATATTGATCGTTCTATCGATTCCAATAAAGATTTCATAAAATTTTTCAATTTTTTTGTTTTTTTTTGAAAATCAAAAAGATACCTCTTAAAAAATCACCCAATATAATTAATCCTAAAAAAGCGTAAGAAACAGTTCTTACAGAACTATACGATCTCACAATCAGATTTTAGGAAGATACTTAGTACGTAATACGTAGGTAATGTTCGTAAATAATAATATTTATCTCAACAATTTTGTAGGAAAATATGTTTTGTTTAAGTTCTGTCGTCGTGATACTGGTAATTATTACCAGGTAATCTATAGTAAAAAATAAACTTTAGTTGTTTTTCAACAACTCTCCTGTGCAGTGATACGTATAATTGTTGTAAATAGCATTGATATTTTGTGGAATTATCTAGTACTCTTGTTTGCTAGCATAATTTAATAAACCTTTTTCTTATCGCATACAATATAAATTTCTCGAACGTTCTTTCGATTCCGAATTTCATTTTGCTGCTGCTGTTCCTTTGCTAAAACTAGTATTTAAATTGTAAATCATTGTCAGTGGAATTGGAGGAGTCGTATTATCTCCGTGTTCCCTATGCATTAGTTATTGACAACGGTACCGCTCCAAACTGTTCCCGTTACTTGTTTAAAATCATTTAAATTCTACTGGGTTCGCAATCGTGTATCGCTTAATCACGGTTCGGTAGGTACAAATGGTACAATCACACAGTAGTGACAATCAACATCTTTTTTATGGGTCCCTTGTACAACCATGAAATCCTGTCTGTCGTTGATCAATGATATTTAAGAACCAAGAAGTGATAATTATAACTAAGTATGTACTTTACTAATCATACAAAACGTAATAAAGTCATCGAAAACGATATGGTAAATCAAATATTAAAATTGGAATTTATAATGGCATCTCTGATCATTAGCAAAAAGATACAACGGTCATGTTCAGTGGGCTGGTAGTAACGCACATAACGTGTCGTTTATCGTCACTATCTTCAGCAGCCTTTAAAATACCTTGTTGGGCCTTCTGAAGCCTTCTGTATCTAAGAGCTTCCCGCTGGCGGACTTTAGGTCTAGCTGGTTAAATGGCCTGTAACTTGCTTATATTATGTACATATGGAATCAGCCATTGACATCGCGCCATCAGTCCGTTTCCATGCTAGCATGCCTCTTGCATCCAAAAGCTTCCCGCAGTCGTCTTTAGGTCAGCTGGAAAAATGGCACAATTTGCCAATGCGTGAAATTCAGGCTTTGATTAATTTCGCTATTAGGTACCTACAAAACCACGTGAGCAAGCTATTTTTGAAAACTTGATTCCGTATAGAATTGTCATCGTTGCCTTCACAAATCTTCGAGATATCTAGGATTTCTTTGTAAATAAACCGCCTACGGAACCGTTCAATGGGTGCATCCAACATATTCTTGGCGGGTGTTTTTCATGTCGTTCAACCGGTCTGGTGGATATTTTGCGACGCTGCTATACTAAAAATGCGAAGTAAAAGGCGACAGCTCTGCTTATCACTGTAATAGCGCTTCTTAGGGCTGCTTGAGGAGATTGCGAACATAAAAGATTCTATCTAAACCCAGAGCCTTCAGAGTCAAAAACCAAACGTGCCTATTTATTTGGTCATACGTTTTCGGAATGATCACAGAATAATATATTATGTAGATTATTTTGGATTTTCTTATCCTGATAATAAGATTTCAGAAGAATCCTGATAATAAGAATGTAGAAGTAAGCATTGTTCAGACTTTCACGACTTTGAATCTTGTCCAATTTATCGTGTACCAAACCATTAAATAAAAATATATTAATGACAATTTGGCATTATCTGATCAAAAATGTGATGCTGAATTTAGGTCTGGTAACCCTGTATGTGCGATTTAAACACAAGAGTATATCTTCAACCTGTTTTTAGACTTGTTGCATGTAGCAGGGCACACCTGATGTGTACGGGTTTAATGGAAAATAGGATGCTTGAACGAAAACCGCTGCATCGATCGAACTATTAGTGCCGTATCTTTTTATTTCAATCGAAAGGATACCAAATTCCTTTTTTAAGGATGATCACAAAAGATAAAGAAATCTTATCATCAACGCAGTAGGTGCAGTACAGTCCCATTGCTGGGGCTGATTTTAGAAGACGATCAACGGTGGTCATGCTCATTATGTCTCACGTATTTTTGGGATATTCTGTTGTTCAGTTGGATGTTATTTTAAGGGTTGTTATTTTATGACTAAGGATCTTTTGGTGATTACACTGGATATGAAAAGTATTTCTCCTTCAATGAAGTTGTAACATTCATGTAACTTTCCAACCATTTATTGTGCAACAGTTCTATTAAAGCTTATATCGGTAGCAAATGCATGAATGAGGGAGCTTGCGCACGATACTGACTTGTATCTGACATCCGGTGGGCGGATTCCCCCTCACAACGTTTCACTTCGACTCCCGTGTCGCTCAATTTTATGTATTGATTGTCGGAAAAAGTGGACATCGTACGTAGAGCGCTGAGGTGATGGAGTGGGTTGTGTGAGTTGTGTCGTTAATAATAATCGGGTCGCAGCTGATAATAGAATGCTGGTCCAAAGAATCCGATACATTGAAAAGATAGGCGAAGTATCTGATTTCGTGAAATACTTACGTGCGTTCCAGAAATAGAATCTAGGCGTGATGTTAGGTCGCCCCGCAACCTGCTAAACCGGCAGGTGTGGGTACAAGGGGCGCATGGGGCGCGGGGAGCGGCCGGCGGCTGCACGCTGCACTCCAAGGTCAGCCTGCGCACGCATGCGCGCCTCCTTCCGAGCCTGCACCCACCGCACTCGCGTCCCCGAGCCTCCGTGCCTTGCACTCCACTCCATCGCCCCTACACCCTCCACGACTCACGACGTCATTCGCAGAATATTTTATACGCATACCTAGTACCTACATACGGGTATATATTTCTTTGTGAGTAGGTTATTCGGCCCGTGGAGTGAAATGCATTTCTCAATACTGTTTTCTTCATTTTATCATAGCCTGTGTAGCATATCTTTTTTAGTTAACGAAACGTTATAGAAGACGCGTCAGTGGTAAGACAGGTTGGCTTCAGTAGATTCTTCAGTGGCCTTAATTGTGTCAGATTTTTAGCGTGATAATCGATTGCTAGCTTGCAGTCCACATACGATGTAAACAGATTGAAATAGTACGATGCTTAAGGAGACGTTGCGTTGCAAAACTGTGATAGGCGGCAGTTTTAAAAATAAAAATTACAAGCTTGAAAGATTTTATCGGCTATTTCGAAGATTTGGAAAGGAAGGAGCGTCTGATGTTGCCGGCCACGTTTCATTAGAAAGCTAAATGCCTTCGTGTATAACCTAAGGAGCGACGAGCCGGGCCGGCCACTCGGTCGACACCTACGTTTGCACCGTTGCTTGCGTCGCTCGATTCGGTTGCAATGTTCCATTCACCTTATTTGCCGGCGTCGAGGTTCAGTGACTCCGTCGGCGACCGACTAACTCTTCGAACACGTCACCGGCGCGGTAACGCCGCCGTTTCATCACCTACGGCCTATCGCCATTCGACTCTTAAAATTCTGTGGGTGTAGTGCAGCCGTCGCCGCGACCTCGTTTCGTGGCAGCGTACGAGAACGATTGTGCGAGTACGATTGCGAGTCGCGAAGAGCGGCCACCGTGCAGCGTTATGTAAAGTGTCGGCTGCCGACTGTTTGTTCTGCGGTAGTGCGACGAGCGCGGCGAAGTGCCGAGACGGTGCAGCTCGCGTTGCGCTCGACCGCGTGCGCGCCCCGCGGCCCCGCACCCCCCTCGCAATTTTGCCCGTCGCCGGTCGGCCGGTCGGTTTCACTCGCGACTCGCGACGGGCGGCGGCGGCGGAGCGGCGCGGGGCTCCGGAGGTCGCGCTCCTCCCGCCTCCTCCCTCCGAGACGAGTCGCGCGGCCGCTCGGGCGCTCGGTCGGTCAGTCGTCGAGCGGAGAGCGTCGGCGCCGGTAGGCTCCGCGCCCCGGTTGTCGCAGCTTCACTCGGTTCCCGTCGCGACGTTCGACGTTAGCGAATTGCTCGCGCGCCGTTTCGGGAGTAGGAGTGGTGGTCGCGGGTGCGTTTGCGACGGTCACGACCGCGGAGCCGACGGCTGTGGTCGAAAATAGCGTTCGTTATCATCGCGACCTCGGACGGCGAGACGAGATAGCGCGAGGTCGGCGGCACCTGCGCGGCGAGCCCCACGTGCGCGCTCGCTGCACCGACAATTAGCGAGTGCCGACACTGCTGAGTGCTGGCTCTCGCCGTCTACTCGCCTGGTAGCCTTCCTCCTCTGCATTGTATGCATTTACCCATCTTCCTCCAAGGATTCGGCGTTCAGTCAATGAAGTTAGACCATAAAATATGGATATCATCATGCATCTTTTGTTTCAGTAAAACACATTCATTAAACTTTTCCTTTTGATTAGGTATTTTAATTCTTCGTGGTTCTTTTGTAATGGCACAAAGACCCTTCCCTCGTAGACTATAGGATTGCGTTACATTACTTGGAAATTCCGTTGTTATGAGCCTTTATCGTTCATTAAATGAAATTATCTTTGTTATCTTTACTAACAATATCAGACGTTTGGTCGTATTAAAATTACAATCTTAAAATAGGAACCGTTCTCGTCTTCTTTTCGTTTTCTATAAAACTTTGTCGTCATACATTCAGTTATACCTAAAAACAAAAACAAAAAAACGGATTAACATAATTACAATATTAAGCTAATTATTCAGAGAACTTGACACAATGTTAGTTATAAACATGATGACTAAATACTTATTCGGCGAACAAATCATTGAAAATACTACCTACCTCGTAGTTATGTGATTAAATTTCCTACTTGCAGGTTTTACTCTATTTCCTTTTAGTGCTCCTGAGGGCTCACTTTTATTTTTATTGGTTTTGTTTCAAGTTTATTTTTAATACACAGAAAAATGCAAAAATTATTCAGGTGCAGATTTCTTACAGAATGTTAGTTATCTGTTTTCTAGTTTTGGGTTTTCTCGTAGTATGAAACAGCCGTTTAAACTTGAGATGAAACTTAAACGTCTCAGCAACAGTATTATTTCATTGCTATAATTATAATTAATTAAGTAATTTATTAACCATCTAGTACGTATTAATGTACGAATGATACTTATAATTAGTTATTGCAAAATTTCATATTATAGTTATTAGATCATAGACTATTTTTCAATAAAATTAAAGTACTTTCAGCATGAAGACTACCTAATATTCGCTTTGACAAAGGTAGTTTAAGAAATGCCACTACCAAGATATCAAGGGACTCTTAAGAAATTCAGATTCTATAGAAAATTTATTTCTATAGAATCTGAATTGGAAACTGAGATCAGAAGTATTAACAAAGAATTGTCACAGTAGTAGAGGCGATTCAGACGTGGTCAGCAACAACAGTGTAAACACTGTTCTCATTCTTGGTCCAAGCCATTTTCTTGTTTATAAAGACAACATATGGTTTAGTTTAAGGTTTTCAAGCTAGTTTAAGGTTTTATCTGTTGTCAGGTCTCCTTAAGCACCAGAGCTCTTTCTTCGTATGGTTTTCTTCTTTCGAGTTTAAATGAACTCATGTTTTATAGAATTCAAAATAACATTTATATTTAAGTGCCTCATATTTGACGCCATCTGGTCATGCAGGAATGCTTCATAGAATATTACTACACATTTGTCCTAGAGCCCATGTCTTTCCTCAGGCTTCAATTTATCTACGCATTAAATTTCACCACAACTGGGTGAATATAGTTATGATATGCTAATAGAGTTGTGTCCTACGAGTCAATTGAGATATTTTAATGAACTGTCTTAAACACTATCCTTTCATACATTTTGTGTGGCGAACGACCGGGACACCGTCATAGATTTTTCAAGACAACTAAAGTAACTAGTTTTTGTTGCTTTTGCGCTAAACAAAACACATTTTTTTTAGAAATAATGGGAGGTGGGCTAGATTATCGTAGATTATTTTTAGTAGAATTTAATTTTGAAATTAATTGTGAACGATGGATACATCTCTTTGGCAGATAGTAAATTGTAAGATAAACATTACTTTAACATTGTTTCGTCTCTTCGCCATAGATGGGTGTTTATCTGTGAGAAAACCAACATAGGCAAACTTAACAATGCAATATGTCAAACTCGAACTTCTAATTGCCATAATCCCCGCAAAAAGACGCATAGAACTAAACATTTCTTATTTATTTACATAAGAACGGCACAGCCGATTATACTAATTATTATGGATAATCAAATATTTCAAACAAATAAATAAGAGTAATACTTATAAAAAAACTGTAAAGGTAATCATGTAAAAAAAATTAGTTATACAAAATAGAACATGTAAAATTACACAGTTTAGACCTTTACCAAGTGCCAATGAGATGCATTATCTTGCTAAAAAAATAAAGCGTAAGATCCGATACCGCCCTGGGAGCTACACAATAAAATATTCTGGTATGGTCTCTGTACATAATAATACGACAATGTCGATAATTTTAATTAACTTTAATTGTTTCACATAATTTCATTTATACTGTAATTGATAGTATCTGAGTTAATTCCGCAAGTATTTCTCATTTTATTGCGCAATTATATAAATTAACACACGATGCCCTAGAAATTATGCGCATCTTCAGTTATCGGGTGAAATGCTGACGTGTGATTAGGATCACCAGCGCTCCCATGTGATCCGGACATGTCTTCAGCATCCGCAGTATATTTTTTATTTGAACTTTGCCTTGTATAAAAGCAGCGAACAGGCGTGTAATTTAGTGATTTGCAGCTCATGAATAACCACTTTATAGTAAATGCTTTGGATTTAAATGGGTTGAGTATGCCGCCTCTCTTTTCAGTTATTACTTCTTTTTAATCAACATACACCTTCCAACTTGTTATAAAAGTGCTTGCTTGCTTCATACAGAGTTACCTATCAAGGTGGCGAAGTGTACTATAACAGACTAATATGATGCGATAGAATTTATTAACCCGCTGTGGAGGTAGCAAATTCTTACGGAAATGTGGCCGTCGGACAGACCTAATTTATTAGCCCATTATCTTTATTTTTAAAAGAAACAACGGATCCGCCTACGAAATCAGACTGTATTTACATTATATAACGTCAGACACACCTTACGCTCGCTTTAACAATTTTCCACAATAAATACAACCACAAAACAACAATTGACAAAATTTCAAAAAAATGTTGAAGCCATCTGAATTATCTTCTATAAGAAATATTTTAGCTGAAAAGCATTTAAATCCGTTTCAAGTTCGGTTTTTGATGTAAAGTAACATATAACGAAAAATGAAATCTAATCCCCATGTCCGGGTGTAAGCCTGGCTACCCTACATGTGATGGCACTGTCTCTTATTTCAACACTTGCTCGTTTTACATTGTCATTTTCACCGTCGTTTGTTTTTTTCTTGTGTTTGCAAATATTTAAGTTTGGTTTAATGTATATGGTTTAATTTATATTGATTTATTCCTGCGGACTTTGGTAGCCTCAAATAAATTAATAGTCACCCGCAAGAAGGAGCGTAATGTGCTTTTGGATTTTTTTTAAATAAATTAAATTGGTTGAGACACTATCACCTATCATACTGATACAGAATTATAGACGCAAGTTCGTTGGTTGGGGTGGATAAAAACCTGAAACTTGGCAAGCTCTAATGATCTATGAATATGAAAAGTCAGGTAACAAACAATGTAGATTTACCCTGACAGTGTAGATGTAAGAAAAGGGGCTGGCAGGGCTTGCGATCGAAGCTCCGCGTAAAAGGACCTTCAAGGGTTTGTTTGAAGAGCTTGATGAGAGTATACATAGGCGTGTACTAGGGTCGTAGCAAGCGGAAAACTTGTATGCATGTGGGAGGGAATAAGCGTGACAATGTAACCGTCGTAATCTAAGCGGAGAGCTAGAAAACGAGCTTTAATTGCATTCCGTTGAGCGCTGAGCTATGATAGAAGTGCTTCGTATAGCAATAGACGAGTTACGGCACGTTACATAACATATAAACATGTAGTGTACAAGGTACACGTGTCGTCCACAGCTCGTGCTTATATAACAAGCGTGCGCAAGGCACACATCGATACGAGCTACTCACACGGCTGCGTTTGATTCATACGTTTTCTTGGTACTTAATAAATTAATGTGGAATTACCGAAAACCAGTGGGAGTTCCTTTGATACTATCGAATTGACATAACGAGGAGGCGTAGACGACGCATTTATGTTTAATTTAATTAACACCACGTGGTCTCTTGGTTGTTTGGTTCGTCGTTGCCCTAACATTTTTGACAAACCCGAAAATGATTAAGAGTAAAATTTTCGCGAACACAAAACTTCTTTCACAAATCATATGAAATTCATGTTGTTTTCAAATTTTAAGCGTTGTTTGTCGGCTTTGTAGGATATAATAGTCTTAATCGCCTTATTTTGTGGTTTTGGCGGTTTCCAATAACGTAAAATGAGCGATGTGACTTGTTATTGTTGATTTAGAACATTTGTTGTTGTACGCCGTCGCGTGTTATTACTCGATAGTGGCATTGCATTCAACACGTGTACCTTCTATCGCTCTGACTAAACCGATAACGCTCGCCTTCTTATGCACAGTGCACCTGCTTCTCTATTATTTAAGTTCAATTCCAGTAGAATTAGGCTCATTACTTTTTTAATATAGTTCATAGTTAATTTCTTATCTGGGTAGATGCAGGCTTGTATTTAATGGGTCGATGTTTCTGTGTCCATTTATTAAATCTACTTAGAACTAAATGTACTGACCTAGGTCAGTAATGTCAGCATAAAACCAAGATTTTATTCCCATCATCATAAGTACCTAATAACATTGTTATTTTAATAATTTTTATTATTATTAATATTGCGTACATAAAATTCAACCTAAATCAGTTGATCAACTTATCTTGTTTGACAAACAAATTCCATCCGCCACTCGCACTTGTTTCTTCTTCGTAGCTTGCTGTTTGATCAAAATCCACAATGTCTGCCAATTCAGTTCGCCACGGTACCAGGGCCACAGAACACGGCAGGCGGTAAAGTTAACTGTCTGTCGGTGGCGAGTGTGCGGAGGAGCGAGAGGGGGCGATGAGGCAAGTGCACGTGCCCGCAGCCATGCCACTGTGCAAGCCATGCGTTCGACGCCCTCCCCTTGAGTCCCCTCACTTGTTGAGCCACCGGTGCCGCAGCGCTACAATCGTATAATCGTATCAGAGCGGTTGGCCTTCGGGTCACACATAATCTAACTTGCCTCCTTTGTTGTGCACGCTCGATATCTTTTCTGCAAATATCCAAGCTCTTTTTATTGCAAAATAAAAAGACGAATATTTTCTAAGTTTTCTTTCGGCATTTAGGTACTTCTCGTCTTGATTTGTCCCGCGTTGTATAATCAAAAATGATACCGATTGCTACACAGAAGTAAATTTGCACCCTACCGTTTTCGCAATCGCAGGTTAGGTAAATTGTTTGAAGGAAAGTTTGGTCATTGCTTTTGTCTGTCTCGTGTTTCCGATTTACATTAATTTTGTTTTCGGTTGAAATTAACGCAATTGGGGCATATAAATAGACTGTCAAAGGCTTTTTGAAAAGTTTGTTGATTGCAAAAGGGAGGGTTGTAAAATGTTTTGGTTCACGGCGACTGTAGGAAGCCCCTCTAGTGGAATACGCAATCATTTCATCCTTTCCCTATTATTATACCTTTAATCAATTTTTTCCTCGTAATTGTTTCGCAATTTTCACTGACATAATTTTATTGGTTAGGCATCGTCTCCTCACGGAGTGACCTCGCAAACGCATCGGCATTATTATCAAACTAAAACAACTTTAATATTACAGCATAAAAACTCTTAGAGAGCAAAAAATTAACGGAAAGTGATGAGTTAAGTGTTTAAAGAATAATTAAATTATTAAAAGATAGTGTAAATAATGACTAGGTCGCAAGTGCGACTCCAATCATGAGATATAAAGTGCGTAGTTAGCGAAGACTTTGAGCTCATTTAGGAATGGGTATACTAATGGAAACCACCGAAGTGAATTTAGTCACTGCCTACCGGAGACGTAGCATTGAACCGGAGTTATTCGTCGCAATGGAAACCCCGGGCGAGGCGTTTTATACCGACACCTACCACACCATCGCTATCAACACCAGGGAAACAGAATTCGGGAGCATAGTGGAACCGATACCTATAACGCTGAAGGCGTACAAGCCGTACAACGCACACGGACATATTAATGGGTATGGAATCCCTCAGCCAGTCATAACCACTGCGTATTCGACCCCTCGAATGCCTGAAATTGAAAAGCCCTCTACTTCAGTGTCGGCCGAGAGTCCCGTGAAGGCGGAAGCCAAAGATCCTCAAAAGATCACTCGAGCTCCGCCCAAGAAAAAATGGATTAAGGAATATTTAGGTGAGTATTTGTAAATCTAAATTGTGTTATGGACTTATGACACAAACGGAAAGTCCTGAAATTTAATGTAACTTATGAACTACCTACTAGAATTCCGGTAATTTTATTATCGATTTTGTACCAATATATATGAACTAAAGCAAACCAAAAAATTATACACTAGAATCAGGCAACTTCGTCATCAGCTTTTGAATTAGGGCTATGAACTATTTTTACAGACACAGTCCATTTCATCCAAATCTCTAGCAGCTCCTGTAGAATGGGTAATATACATCCATCCGTCGTCATTACAACCTTCCGTATTTGTAATTTAAGTTAGATGAAAAGTATCTACTTAATTATTTCCAAATTCGAAGTTTGCTCAAAAGGCAAATATACAACAAGACAGTCAATAATTATTATGCGAAGTATAATAGTTGTGCGTTATTTTGCTTAGTGACCACTATCATCGTATTAACTATGTTCTACAACCCAGTTAAGCAACAACAAAGGCTCGGTTGTGTCGTCTGCGATAATCTGAAATTACATTGCTTGGCCTATCACAAATAGTTGTTATTACACGTTTGTTTCGCATTGCGTATTAAAAATACGCAATTCTTAATCAATTTTCACAATGTCATGAAAATAGATAGCAGTTCATGCGTACACGAATGGTAGGTACATACAATACTAACTAGTTAATTTATTTTCAAGAGCCACCGTGTCGTCGTAATAAAGAAATAGTCAAAAACACTATGACCTAGGTATAGGTACTTATTTATTTTACTTCAATCCCAAGATGCTCAAGATTTCAGGGCAATATTGAACACAGTTCAAAGAACGAATCATAAAGTTATTGCAGTACATAATGTTCGATCGTGATCTGGATGGTGGGTTACCTTCACAACGATGACATATAGGGAGGAAGTGTCAAGAAAAAATCGATGAATAATAAATAATAAATGACATTGTGTAGGTATCATTTATGAACTTTATATCAGTCCCTTATTCACTGTGTGTGTCAGAATGGAATAATCATAGATACAAAACCAAAGAAATATTGAAATAAGTACTATACTTAATTTGTTACGAATGTGTTGGGAACACTGACCTGTATATTATATACAAGTACGCGTTGGGAAGAAGATAGAACGAATGTTTGTAGGTAATTCATTATTATAGTGCCTTCAAAATAGCTGAACAAGCTCAGTAGGTACATATTACACGCAACGAAAAGATTCATTTTTCAATTTTATTTAGCTAGAACGACACACCAGAAAGGCGAAGGGAAAAGAGAAAAGGGAAAGAATAATTAAAAACCACGACGGCGATCGGCAACTCGAAATTAGCATGATTGATAACAAATTAACCATCGAAACCCTGCCTGTTCTAATTGAAATGCCCTTATGCAATATAATTAATTATTGTTTTAATTAATTACGCATCATAATAATTATATTGTTTACAATGGTCTACATTAAGAGCAGGAGCGCATAATCGACAAGGATGTTATTGCAGGCTTAGTGTCGTGTCGTGATGGCGCCGCAGTCAAGGCGTTTCTCTTGCCAAGGTTGTAGTAAGCACGCTGACGTGCTTTGTTTTCGAGTGTCAGGCGCCCCACAATAGGCTAGTTGACACTTTTTTTAAGTTGTTCTTAAATAGTTCATATTTGTTCTGTTAAACAAAAAAAAATAATT
>DWIY01000657.1:0-12176 GCA_018248615.1 Erynnis brizo brizo
TACAAATGGAGGGAGAGTGAAGATTCCTATTTCTGAACGTCTAGTTAGAAATGCTTTTACGGTCCGATAGATCAGATTGAAGCCTAGTGTGTACTTGGCAAAGGCTTATTCTTATATGCTATGGCAGAAGCTATGCTAATTTGCTGACGATAAAGCACAGCTTCTAATTGATCAAAAATTGCCATTTTGCTTGATACTATAAGTATTTGCCAATAACGGGCTCATACTGATTCCGGACTCATGACAGTTTTCAGCTACAAACAAACACTACACCAACCCTTGAGTCCCTCGAGTCCTATTACAAAGCCTTGACACTCTGATGATTGTTACGAATAGACTATGAAACCACGCCATCCAGTTCCGCATACGCTAACGAGTCAATGAGTATAATGTTTCGCGTGTCCCGGCGCACAGCAGGAGGTAATTGTTGTGTTAATTGCGCGGATCTCACGCCCCGCCCGCGGAACAAGGACGCGCCGTAACAATAAACATGACGCAGCCGATGACAATGTGTTCGAGTTTTTATTCTCGACAAACTAGGTACCTAAGAATGACGCAGCTGTGGGCGAAGACTCGAAGAGGGTCTGCGAAAGGTTTGGGAATGGGAGGATTTTGGAAACCGAAAGGATTAAGGGAACTAAAAGCCGTGAGAAATTCTTGCGTTGCTTGAGGTGTTTGAATCACAAATTCCGATCTGGAAAGACCAAAACGTGGCTCAATAACCGAGAGAAATTTATGCGTTTCTGTTGCACTAAACGAATTTTGACTTTAAAGAAGAAAGTTTTGCCTGACCATTCAAACAGGCGTCGTTGCTCCGAATTCTGTTTGCCGCATTACGGGAAAAATGTTACCTACATACCCTCATTACTACCTCACGGACTTGTATTATCAAACCTGTCGTCGTGAATCCGTTTTATCCGTTGATTTATTGACGTAAAAATATTTTCTTTTAATTACTTCAGCAGTTGGTAACATAAACATGTAATTATGTATACAGTCGTCGCATGTAGGCCAATCTCATTTCAAGCGACAAAGACTGCTTTTGTATGACTTCACGCTAAGCCGCCTCGAGTAAGTATCCATGACAAAGGTCAGGACACGTCAACCGTCGCAGAGTTTAAGCTAATTAAAGAAGTTATTTAAAATACATTTAGACGGAATGCGTCAGAATAAGGTACGCGGCCTAAAACATTTCAAGGCTTATTGATACGGATTAGTGATGACTGGTAATTGGACTAGGCAACCAGCACCAAAAACGACTGTAAAGGCTTCGATTCTCGACTGCTTTCGATTCTGACTCGAATCGAATTCGATCTGATTCGTATCGAAACCCTTCATCATATTCGCGTTGCCCACAAAGATTGCCATTCCAACCACAATCTTATCCGATCCTATCAACATCATTCCGTACACGTATTACAAAATCAATGAGGATTTGCCGACTTCCGGCTGTAACGGAACGTCAGTTCGACGAAAAACACTTGGAACAAAAAGTCGCCGACTGATGTTCTTCAAAAGCTGCTAGTCGCCACCCACATTGGCTCGACGTGTAGCGATGTTCGCTTGTTTGTTTTGCCGTCGCCTCCGAGAACATCCATCGCAGCCCGCGCCTGTTCTTTCCGATCGATAAATCATTTTTCAGTTTTGGCATTCGACCTAACGTAACCTCGCGATGCACCCGCGCGTAGACTTGTCGCCACTCGACTTGGTTTTAAACAAGGTGGTAACAGAGTAAGTAGGTCTTTAGACATTCATGTGACTATGGCATTGGTCACTGGCCACATCGTTCGCAGAACTTACAACCGATGGAAAAGATAGGTCCTTGAATAGTGTGAGGCTGCCCTCTGACCAGGTGGACTGACTACCAGAAGAAACAAAGGGTAACCACTGGACTCAAAAGGCCTAAGACCGGGCGGAGTAGCATCAATTAGGGGAGGCCCGTGTCCAGCAGTGGACTAAGATTTGAAAGGAAAGAAGAAAGGACGAATAAAAAAGTCGAGTAATAAGTCTTTAGACATTCTTGTATTACTATTAAAGACGTTTGTTGATCAGATGCCGTTATAAACGTCTAAGGAGGCAACATGTTGATGAAATGCTAGAAGCCAGAAAATTCCTACAATTAAGTCCAAAATTGGCATATTCTTTTGATAGTACATTAGTAACACAAAACAGAAACACGGGCCGTTATCAATGGGTGACCGCGCGTGACCGGTGCCATTTGGCCCTGAGTTCGGCGATGCTCGTTCCCTGACACGCGACGCTGCCAAATTCAAATATGCGCAAAACATATGTGGCAAAGTCTGTTCTAGTTCCACATAGCTGAATGCTTCCTTGTGATTCACTCCAGAACTGAATTCATTTGTTGAGCCTATTTCGCTATTAAATCTTCCTAGTAAAATCAATCTTGTTCTTCGTGTCAGAACACTACTGACTGGAAAAATACTTATTTGCGACCTGTATTTTATAGTAATCTTACTGTACGTTACCTACCTACTGCCAATTAAAGAATATAATTTTTTTTATCAATACAAGACAATCAACTGTGAAATTTCTTGTCATCTACGAAGACTTGCCGATTGTTCCCAAAACGATCTGTGATCGAGCTATTCATTCTCCCAGCACTGATAGATTGGCTAGCGCGCATTACATTTTGGCGACGAATAGTTGGTGTTTATCACGCCCCTCCTAGACGCCACAATGCAAAGAAAAGCATAATCGTCCGACAACGGATGCTACGTTACGGTATTTATTTTGGTCGAAAATGTAAGAGTGATAATTCGTGGTCGTGGCGTCTGCTTGGAGTGTGCTGAGTGGGCTCGTCGCCAGCTGCGCCTCCAGTGACCGCTCGCGGGGCCAACTTGCAGCCGCCAAGATTCATTGACCCCCTCTTCACTCCTCGATGCAAAATTTATGGCCAATCGACCGTTCCTTTATCCCGGAAGAGCATCACCGAATCGCCGAGAATGTCATTTACGATCCACCAAAATAGCTTTGATGAGACTTTCTCTTCAAAACATCGGAACTTTCCAATATTTCGTCTTCATGAAAACAGTTGAAGCAAAAAATAACCTTCTGGAACAAAAGACATTGGATATTTATAGAGCGTGTATCAAAGACGGTAACGATTACGGATGGATGCCGCTCTAAATTATTTAAAGATCATAATATTTGTTTGGCGTGCGAGGACCGGTTAAGATGATAAATCCCATTTTAACTCGCGATAAGAGATTAAAATGTTTACGCTCCCGTATTTTAGTGTCGATGTCGCTCGGCACGATAAGAAGTCGTTCACATGTCGGAGGGAGACAGCCTCCGTCGGTTCGCTGCGCGTACGCGTCTAATGCTATTTGCGGAGCAATTCTCTCGCTACTAACCGAGAACTAGATTGGCTTTAGCTATTAATTGCTGGTGACCAAAATCCCCGCTTCCTTGTCGACTCGAAGGAATTTTACTATCTGAAATTAGCGCATCTTTTGTGTGTTGTACGATTGTTAGATCATACACAAAAAATACTCCGCTTGAAGTTGATGATAGTGTGTGTGATGTCATCTTCTGCGTAACGTAACGACTATTTTATGAAGCTCGTTTTTTCGAGACTAAATTCGCTTCCAGTGAAAATAATATAATTTCTAAACAAAAACAGATATATTGCTTTGAACTTCGAGATCGTCTCGCGGGATCTCGTCCGTGTAACTGAAAGTATCGTATGAGTAACTTTTAATGAGGTAATACAGCACGATGAAGCCGTGCTAAAGTTTCTAGATCGCTCGCCCCAGAGCGTTGCGAACGAGGGAGGCGAGTGGGGAGTCAGCTGTAGGGGGAAGTGCCACGATCGATACCGACTGCCGACACGTGTCGCGGGGTAATTGGGCGGCGAATCGCCCCCTCGCTCGCCCCTCAATCTCTAAATCCTTTTCATGCGACGGCCGGCCGACGACGAGGTAATCCCCTGTGTATCTACCGGATTTCATCGAACATTTTTAAATCCCTCTTTACACCAGGGACTTACCGGGAAAACCTTTTACGATACGTTACATTAGTTCTACGAATCTGCTGGGTACTTGAAGAAATGCGATAACCGGGGAACTGGTTTTGTAAGGAACTAGGAAAACTTTTTAAGGAAACCTCTTCACTCTTGGTCGACTTGCCAAGTGTATAACAAGACGAAAATGGAAGTTTTTATGAGTCGTCGATTCAAATTTAAATCAACTCACCGATAACGTTGCTCGATGATTTTGCAGTATCATACAGATGGATTAGTTGGTTGTTGTTTGCGTGGCTTCCAACTTCCCACACAATCCCAAGCGTGGAACGGGAGGCGATCAATTAGCCTGATTGCGCTGCGGCGACGCGGCTCGTCCCGGCGATTGATTGACCCGATTGACCCACTGCCACACTGATATGCGTTGCATTGATTTTTGACAACTGACGTACTTTCAAAGACTAAGAAAAAATAGCCCCAAAGTAAAGTCGCGCGTTAAATAGCATTAACCTCGCAATCGCAAACCAGGTCAGAAACTCCAGAAATGGAAACAATTAAGAAAGGCCTAATGGACTCAATGACAGATCCTGACTTTTGTCTTACCGATCAGATTGCATACAGACGTCGCCAATGCGACGGTAACTAGCGCGTACTCGATGCAATCGGCTCAAGTGCAAGCCTTAACGTTGTCCTGTGTAATTGCAATCACTGCCAATTCCCCGCTCTGACAGCAGTAATTGATGGCGAGATATCCGTGACGCGCGATCATCGGCTCGTTTGTGATGTACGACTCCGTATGCGCTTGTTTCAAGCGGCTATAATGGGATCACCGTAAAAATAGGTTAGTTCCCGGTCAAGCAACTCTGCCATCGATTTGTGTCCGATGTGTACGCAAGGGGACGGTCTGGGGACAGGAGAAGTCACGATAAAACCCTGCGAACGGAATCAAATCCCGATTCCTTCTAGAGGCCTAAACATCCAATAAGAAATGCGCATTTTTGGAAATAACACGACTCATTTCACTGGCATCTGTAGTTGTTACTTATTGATTCGAAAATGTAGAGTAGAGCAAATGGATTTTTATGACAAAAGGCACATCTGAATTAAGATAAGCATAAAGTCATAAACTACAAAGTCTCTTATATAGCGCATTTATAAATCTGTGAAAAAGGAAAGCAGAAAACTTAATAAAGTCACGAAGAAAATTGATGGAGCCAATACATCAAGCGCTGACCTTTCCCGGCCATTATTATGTAGTTCGCGCGTTCGCAGTCGTTTATTGTCCTTCTGAGGCGGTTTCCTCGACGGGCTATTTGTTTTCCTCGTGTTTTTGCGCTCTTCGCTATAATATTCAGCGGCCAATTAGTGTCAGTCAATATCTTATTGCCTCTCGATCTTCCAATGCCGGTATGCAAAGTTCTTGCATTGTAATATGGGTTCACCACTCATTTTTAGAGTGTCATCTTCAATGAAGGTTGGTAATCATTAGGGCTACTTTTATCCTGGATACACTCGCTCGGAACAATGATCTGGTGTTTATATTATACTACCACTGGTACTTTGTACTACTACTGGTACCGACACTACTTTTTCCTAAATTATTTTGCCTTGGATTATTCAACTGTAATCCGTACCGTACCGTAACAAGATCCGTGCTTTCTACTGCTTCCTTAAGAAATACCAACAGCAACTAATTTATGGGTACGCTGAAATAGATATGTCCCAACCACAAGTATTTCGCTGTATCGCTTCTGGTTCGCGTCTAATGATTACAAGTCCAATATAAATCAGACTGTGTGGCGAGTAATGGATGAGCGTAAAACTGGTGGCGACGTCGAGCGCTCATTCGATTATTGCCAATTTGGTGACATTCCCCGCAAATAGCTCGGCAATTTGTCGGGGTTTAAAGCGGCCGTTTTCGATTATCTACAAGTGGGCATTGTGTGCGCGTGACGCGGTACCGGCCGTCCTTGCGGCGGGTCCACTCTCCCTATCTATACAAATGTACGTGCACAGTACGCGCTTGTTATCGTATTTTAACGAACTCGACCAGATTTAGCCGCGGCCATTACGGACCGGTTTGCGCTATCGACTCCGTTTATAATACGCACTAAAATTGCATGCGGTGCTTTTGACCCGATGCATTACGTGAGTCGCAAAAACGGCGCTATTCAGTCTCGGAGTTTATCGTGCCGTCGATGTGGTGTTTGGAATACGCTATTTTGAATCGGACAGCCGTTTAAAACGGATATTGTATTTCAAGCGGATATGAGTAGTGTAGTGGTGTTCGTGGGACAATATCGGTATCGAGTGTCGTTGACGGGGTGAAAGCGGTTGGAGCGGCGCCAAGCTATCTCGCGACCCGTCGTCTCATCAGGACGTTGTCCAAATAGCTGACCCATTGTCGTCCTAATTGCCTCGCTTTACCCTTTCCGATTCTGAGTCACGGGCTGGATCACTCGACTCATTTAGAGCTAATACTCGTATGTACTAGGCTGATGTGATTTATTGCCACAAAATCAGGTTAACTGACAGCGACATTTAATGAAACGCCGGCTTTCAACGGCGGTTTGATCGATGGGCGGTATCTCGCTGTTTTGATATTAATGTGTTTGATATTAATCATCTGAAAATAAAACAATAATGAACCAACGTATAACGAAGTGAAAGAGTATCTCGTTTCCGACCTTGTAATTATCCAAAATTTCATAAGCTCTTCGTTCTCCGAAAGTTCATATTTTTTCCCGTACCTACGAATTTACCACTTTATAGAACGAATGCGATTTTTCCTTCAGAGAGTCAATCCCGCTCTTTATGTTTATTATCATTACGCCTACGTGTTTGTTTTCGTTATCCCTGAACGTGAAAACGCGAAGAAATAAAACTGTTACTGCCGGCTCCGACTATCGCTTTTGGATGCCAGTCTCTCAGTTTATTAATGGTTTACGGATGTAGTTTGTAGTCGCAGATCCTGACGAAGCTGAATTACATGGCACTTCACGTAATTGGCAACAGTTGGGGCGTATCTTTCAGTTTACAATTACATAGGGAATATTTTATATAGGGTGCTGCTAAGAGCGTTTATAGGAGTATGACAACGCAATTAGCTAGAGAACAGTTTTGTTGGTAATAGACCTCGCAACCTGACATTTCTCCAAAAATCCACATTTGAGCAGTGTGGCCGGGCCTCAGTTGCCATAAAAGGTTTGCAGCCAGTCTGCCATCAATTTTTCATATCAGAAAAACAGTAAGTGCTGTTTTGAGGGCCCTCTGAATTACCATCAACGTTCAATCGAACGCTCTTTTGTCCTGTTTGAGATTGGATGCGGTTATCCAGTGCTGTGAAATGCTTACCTACTACTTTTTTATAACATTGTCTGACACAGCAGTAGTAACAATTTGGGTCAGATACAAGTAATTAATACGTGTAGTACGTACGTATGAGGTTCCGTGCCAAAGTCGCGTGTTTGGTAGCGTGTTGACACCGCACTTATCTGGGGAGCGTTGTCAAGAATGGTGGCGTATTGCAAATGAATTTGCATATTGGTTTGGCGGCGGGCCAGCGACGGCGGTCACGGTGGTAGCTCGCCTCGCCCGCCCATTTCACCACCAGGGAAACGTGAATCGGATAAGGCCGACCGATTCGCGTAATATGTTTAGCTGCAATCATATGGGTAGGATGAATTCGAAATAGTATTACGCAACTTGTAGGGCTTAATTAGGTCGATTTGTAAGTAACGTTGTCTGAAACCGAATAGTGACCCGCTGCAGGGTCGGGTCACAATGAGAAGGTAGGCTGTAGTCCACTACGCTGGCTTAGTCTCCATCGTAGTCAGTAGGTACGTTCTCTGTAACCCATTAGAGACCCACTGAAGGGTCAGCTTTCCTCTTACAATGAGAAGAATGCACCACGCTAGCTTATTGCGGGTTTGTAGACTTCATAAGCCTTTGAGAACGTTATGGAGAACTCCTAAAACATCGTGAGGAAACTTGCACGAAGTTTCCTCACGATGTTTTTCTTCACAGCTACAGCAGGTGTTATTTTTTTAAGCGTAAATAAATTTTAAGAAAGCCCAGTAAAGTTGTAGGGCCTATATTGTGGATTAATCATCATATCTTACAGAAACGCGTAAGGTAGGTCTGTATGTAAAAAAATTACTTCTGTGCGTTTACTCCGTCGCTATAATTTTGAATGTCGTTTAAATTATAACGGATGGATAAGATCAGGTTCTCAAGCAGTCTGAGATGGCGGATTTAAACGTTGCATGTTCCGGCAAATCGGTAGTAAACACGAGTAATGACAGACCCACGAGCGCTGGCACGCTGTCAACGCGCCGGCGCTGATTACCCAGCGCACATTTATTTACATTTTTTTCTATATACACTTACGACTTACGTACCGCTAGTCTTATAAGCCGCGCATTTTGCTAGTGCGCATGGCCGTCGTTTCTGTGACGTTTAGTGACCAGAACTGGGCCCAGATTCTGTATGACCATTCACACTCTTATCGCGGTAATGTCGTCTCTTACACGTGATAAAAAGTAAAAAAAGGCTTAAAAGTCAAATACCATGACAATCTATTGTGTGCCATATAGAATAGACATTTAAGATTCCTTGTCGTGTCGAGTTCATGAAATGACGTAGTGACGTACGGTTTGATGACATACGATATCGGCACATGTTTTGGGACTTGTAGAATCTGGGCCCTGCCAATTTTTATACGCTCAATCAACAATATCAAGCAGTTTTTTGTTAACGACGTGTAAATATTTTGTTGCAACCCCTATTTATTGTGTTTGATTACATCATTAAAACGTTTACGCGACAAGATTCTAGTCAGCAATTTGCCGTTGCAAATAAAATCAACTTGACTTACCTAGAACTGGTTTAGAAGAGGCAACTAATAATAAATAATCAATTCATTTGAAAATATCATGGACGCTTTACATTCCCAGTCCTAGAGCGCATAACTCTGCTATGATGAGATTATTTTCATTTAACTTCCTTCGCTCATCAAGCCCATCCTTCATATAATCTGACGAAGAAAATTTTAACTTACAAGTCGTACCAATATTAAAATGTTTCCTGTTAAAATAAAGCAACTGTGCACCTTTTTGGTATAAAATACTAGTCTCTCTACTCTATAATCTGTCATAATTATACCTACATTGGTGATGGGTGTATCGTCATCAACACATTGTCTCGCCCTATAAATACCTAGTTAATAGCTTACCACTAAATAATTCTGTCACAGTTATTCCCAACAAACGTGTCGGCGTGGCGGATTGAATGAGCCATGGAATATATCACATAATAAAATTATGATGTTATATTTAATATGTTGTCCAACTCTATTCAGTGTTCTTTGGTATTCCGGTTTTCTTAAATCAACAAATCTCCTGACTACACTTTTAACGAAACTAAAAATACTAGTTTATTTAACCAAAAACTTTCTATACTTCGAATCCCAGTGTCATTAAATCAAATTGATACTATTAGGATGACAACCCACCCCCTAATACGTGTTATCTAAGTTTTTAACCATTGACGCAAAAGTATTTCTGCGTGTGTCTATCAGCATGGAAGCTCCCAAAAGAATCGGCAAAATTTGCTGGAGGTTGCAATTGGTTACTTTTTGTATTTAATGTAGGTACTTATAGAATTGAATACGCTTGTCCAGACCAGTGGCCTTACTCATGAAAACAATCTCAATTTCAATTCCGATTCCGGTCCAATCTGAACTGTCACATGATTTAGTACTCTTGAACGCAAATTTAATTGCGTTAAAATTGGATCGACCAAGATTGAATCATAGTGTCATTCAATTTGTTTAGTTCTGCAATATCCGTTTAATATTGGAACAATAAGTCGCTAGTGTAAGTAGTTGTCAAAGTACGAAATGACACAAATCCAATGACGATCGATCGGAATTAATTTCATGAGTAACCCCCCAGAATGGAATTAAAAATGATTAATCCTATAGAATAATTGCGAATCGCAAGCCCAAGCATGATCGTTGGGTTATTTGAGATTACGCATCTAATAAGGAATGTAGTGGCTGGGTTTAGGTTGTTCGCTGTGGCCTCTGACTATGACGCGTCGGTGACTCACGTGTCCTTGTCTCGCTAAGGCTTCGTCTATTCGCGACAGTGTAGCCCCTAAACACGCTCTAATGATGAGAGTCTAATCAATAGCTAAAACACTAAATTGGTTCTCAGATGATGGACTTATTTGCAAATGTCTGACTTGATTTTCTTTCGACTAGTTCTCGAAGTTTAATTCTTTCCCTATTATTAATTATCTTTAATTTATTCTTTTGCGTCTATCATTTTCCTTTTGATTGGATTGAATCATCAGTGGAATATGAACAGTGGAACTTCTGCACAGCAGTTGGAATTAAAAAGTGATTAAGTGGAACTTCGAATCTGCACAGCAGTTGGAATTAAAAAGTGATAACAAACAATTCTTGCGATAGTCCTTTCTTAAGTTATAAATTGTTTTAATTCACTTTAAAATTAAACCATAAAAACAACAATTTTGACGACGCGCAGTTTCCTATTATGTCATAACAACTTCTTACGGCCGACTCATAATATCCCATTTTAAAATTGAACACTTTTCCTGTTGTAGGCGGAAATGACTTGGTCCGAAATTGTCCTGTTTATCAGAACAGTCAGAAACACACGACCTTCAGATCTTAACTCTTTCGGAACGCAAAACGAGTTCTATAAACGGTTTTTGCAACAACGCATGAAATAACGTGCGAATTGTGTATATTTTTTCTTGTTCACATAGTTCCACGGCTTGCGGCTAATTTAGGCAATGTGCTACAGTGATATCATCGCGTGAAGCTCACAGTTGGTCATATTTTCATGCCGTGAATTGACTACAAAATGACCACTGGCGCTTACTCATTGCAATGACTAAATTTACGTTCTAAGCATATATTTACTACCAACAAGCCTTAGCGAGAGAGCACGCTACGTCATCTAATTGTTATTTACTTCACACGAGATAATTAGCTGCATGCATGCCTATATTTAACAGTCTACGTCACGGTGAAATGATCGCATATTCATGAGGTATCAGTATAGAACATTTTCAAGGCGAGAATAGAAACATAAAAGCGAAAGAGTGTTTACAAACATGTTTACTCGCTTGACATAGTTTTTTATCGATTTTCAAAGCAATGGCGCATGGAAAGTTGTGGGTGGAAAGTTGCTTGGTACGAATCCATCATAAAATGTTTATACGAGTATATAGTTCATTCGAATCTTTCGAGACATTTTTCGATATGTTCAAGTCCAATCCATTCCACATTTAGATGTAACAGTTCTTTTTACAAATTCTTAATCCCTATCTGTCGTCTGCGAATCGTTCGGGTTAGTTTGGTTCTAGATAGGGGGTCCATTTCTATACGCGAATGGCTTTATCTTGTAAATTAAATACAGCTTGAACTAAATATATACGCGAAGTTATCAATGAAACAATAAGCTCTATTGTCCGTAAGTCTATAGAACAAACTAGAACATTTTGCTCACATTGCACGTTGACTTCACCAATCTAATATCGCTGAATCAACTTTTCCCGAAAAGCAGTGTTTACAGATTGCTTTT
The DNA here is from genome assembly GCA_018248615.1 of Erynnis brizo brizo. NCBI lineage: Eukaryota > Metazoa > Arthropoda > Insecta > Lepidoptera > Hesperiidae > Erynnis > Erynnis brizo. The sequence goes on from DWIY01000657.1 coordinate 11,599, forward strand.
AGATTGCCGGCTTGAAGCACGATACCCTCGCGACCGCACAATGAACTTACATTGTATGGCATGTTAACTCCATTAGAATGTATACCAATCGCTTAAGTTGTAATATGAGATGCAATCGCATAAAGTTTCTTGTTTATTCACAAACAAACTAATGACTACTTTAAAACGAAAACAATGTTTCAACTCTACGATCCTTACTGTGTTAAGAAATTGTTCTGAAGTATATCGTTCTATTAGATTTTCTGACCACTTTATATTAAATCGCTTTGATTTCTCACTACGAAAGTCATTAACTCATTACATTAAGACCTGAGTGGCGCAGTGGTTAAAACGTCCGTGGCCGCTGCGTGTAGGATCCTGGATTCTATTGAAATGAAATGAAAATCATTTATTTGCACGAATATGGGTTAGTTTAAGGTTTTACAGGGCATTTTTATCAATCCATATTTACCTTCTCAGGTATGCAAATCATCTCAGCTATTCCAAGCGGAGTTTTGAATGATGATTTAAATTTCAGTAGGTCTCTCTGTGTGTTCTGGCCTTGTGTTTGTACATGGTTTATAAAGAAAATTCAAGCG
>DWIY01000658.1:0-12172 GCA_018248615.1 Erynnis brizo brizo
TCTTTTGAGCCCTAAAACATCTACGTGGCCCTAAACCCTGGCGTACCACGACCAAATCTCACTATTCTTGAAATCGGAGGCTATACGGACGCGGTCGAAAAAACATTTCCAACGTTAAAACATGCCATTTACCTACCACAGCTATAACTCGTTAAAATAAATATCTCATCACAGTCATAATGCCAGGAATCAGGAGTTTATAGATTTAAAAAGGAAGATGCAGACAGAAAGAGCAGATTTTGAATTTAAATAAAGCAACAAATACCTTCTTGCTTTTATATAACTGTATGCATAAAAAATATATATTCTAAGGCATTTAAAAGTATGTAATAACGAAAAGCGATAGACGATGAAGATGTCTTATTGCTAAAAGTAATTTATTGTATGGAACAAAAAGACTCAATAAGCAATGGATCGTTTCGATCAATTTTGTTTTATGTAGGTTCCAATCAGACAATAACATTTCACTCAGTATTTTCGAACGTCGATGAATATTATTTTGTGCTATTTTGATTTCTCACCGATATTATAATCGGCACTTCAGTGGCAACGCACACGCGTAACGAATTCTAAAGACACCTACTTGAAAAAAACCAATCTATCAATATTAGAACACAAAAAATAATGCAAGTCAGTTAATAATCCTGAATCGGCAATCCACAATGGAAATAAAGTCACAGTCATTTTTTTAATAATGGCAACTAAGTTTTTTCTTTTTATCGCCACCCTAGGTTCGTTTGACATTTGAACTGGCTGATGACTTGGCCGCCATGATTGATCGTCGCGACCCAATAAATAAGTGCAATTTAGCGTTTATTTTCCCTCCTAATCAACGGTTGTTATTGTTAACTGCATTAATTTAATCTTTCTTTATCATCCATCTGTTTATTAACCTAATGCGATACAGAAGACGATGAAAAAAATGTGCAGAAGTTAATGAGTAAAAAATAAATTTACACAGAAATTAACTATTGAATCGGGAACACTGATCATTTGTCAATCTGCAGTGTCATTGAGAAACTACACAGATGTAATTTTAAATTTTAACTGCAAAACACACTGTATTACCAGTTCCTTAAATCGAAATTAAAGTTTTCTGGGCCCACCGAACTTGTTGATCTCTTCGAATCTATCTCTGCGAAAACTCTGAATAAAGGGCCTTCTTATGATGAAATTATGATTCAAATTACCATAGTTATAGTTACGAAACTAAAAAAAATCAACGACTGTTTACAATTTATCATCGGACCAAGTATCCGCCCAGCCTGTAACGAATCACTAGTAAATAAATTGACCACAAACGTTTCGGTTATTTCTTTTGATGTAGCGAACAGGAGTATATTAATTTATTCTGATTTGCTTCTGATGATTTGTTGAAATTCAATATTCATAATATACAAGACTATGGCTGCTTGCTTGACAGTGGTAAAGTGATTCATACAAAACATGAATACCTATAATATCATTATTATGTAGGTAAGTACTTTACCCCAAAAAAATAAACTACGACTACATGTTATAAAGAGTGCCTATCATTATTGTGAGTCAGTAACAGATAAATTAGGTTTGACAGGTCCTGTTAGATTGATATGTTCTAGGCTAAACGCGTAATTGAGTGTGATGCCGGGATGTAGGGGTCTACCAGGCCATTTAAGCTTATAAGGCTGGAGCCCTCTCCATTAAATAAACGTTAGAAAACGTATTTTTATTTTTGCTTAAAAGAGAGCAAATAACTCCTAATAATATTATGAACTTGGACCAAAAGTGAAAAGTACAAAAGGGAAATTACAAAGACACATCAGCCCAGCATTTTTACCTTTGGGACCTTTCTTATCAAAAAAAAAAATAATTTGCATATTATACCAATTCATGATTTAATTATATGTAATAAATTTTATAATACGTGGAATTCAAGAGATACCAATACGGATATTACATTCCTGCAATGATCTACCTAAGGGACCAGAAACAGAACTCTCAATTAAAACGTAGAAATAATTATTTTCCACCCCTCTTTGAATCAAATTAATAATGTAAATATGAGTGGCTGTACTTCGCATCTTTTGCCAATATTAAATATCCTGGAAATAATCCAATAATAATATCTAAGTACCTCTTAAAGTAATGTAATTCATAGCCAAAATATCCTGAGTGAAAATTTAAAATCGTAATAGGTGGAAGCTAAGTAAGTAAGCTTAAATTTCATTTCAGCATTTCAGCTACTTACATGTAAGCTAACAAAAAACAAGGTTTTAAAAATAAATAGGAAAAATTAAATAGTAAAAACCGTCTTAATAATCTTATTGAGCACATAAAATTCAGTTCTAAAATTTTCAATACTACTACTTAACTATTTATTAATGGATCGTGTGATATAGAGTCCATAGGTAAATATCTTACCAAAATGTGAATCCTATTTGCATTTAAAAAGTAAAAGATTTGAATAATGGCAACTCTTCCGCCACACCTGCCCCTAAACAAACTTTTGACACAAACGTTACAAACATTTTTTGGGAAAAATAATTGCATATTTATCCTCCAGGGGGCATTAATTTCCCTTCACCCGCGATTCAGCGCTGAACAACCCAATTAGTACATTACTTCGTAATTGTAGATCTGAGACCGTTTTGAGATTTTTGCACACAAAATAATATGCTATGGAAAAATTTTCATTTGAAAAGAAAGCTAAAATAAAAGCTAGTTGATAGCGTAGCAAAATAAATGGTTATAAACTCTTACGCAAAATTACAAAGTACATACATAAAGTTTTTAAATAGTTTGAGTAAGACCTTTTCCATTTCTATAAATCTAAGTATTGTCCAAATAGCTAGGGAACTGGTGAGCAAAAAATCTATATGATTTGCTCGTGTGGCAGACTTTATTAATAGCGATAATTATACGATAAGGAATATTAAGGGCGCGTCTGCCACCATGGTAGCGCTGCGTTGTCAATTGGCAGCCCCTTAAAAATGTAAAAAAAAATAGGTATACTATATCATTTGCTCGTGTCTGCCTCTAAGGCAGACGTTTAGAAACCTTGTCAAAATGAAAAAATCAAAAAGGGCAGACATCTAGGACTCTGATTCTTAAAGTTATGCATTTTTAAAGATTTTTTATGATTTAAAGAAAAAATGATATGCACGCTTGGCAGACCTGGGGTGTTCGTTTAAAAACCCTGTGAACAATCGTAGAAAAATAGTCTGCCACCATCGTAGCGCTGCGTTTTAAATTAACAGCGTTTCAGAAATGTCGACAAAAAAATGTGTGCTTTATCATTTGCTCGTGTCTGCCTCTTTGACTGTTGATTATTATAAGCAATATAAACAACAACCGAAAGCAGACCATTTGAATTATTTTTTTAATCAATGCTTTGGTTACAAGCATTCAATTAACAAGTCTATGTTTACAAAATATTAATCGAAGTAAATAATGTACATACGTTTTTTCCCTTTCTGGCACGTTTTCTCGTGCGAAGAAGGACGAGCTCTACCGGTTAAAGTCAGTAAGTAAAATGTCTGCCAATTTTTTTTTATATTCAGCGGGTTCTAATAAATCGATTGGACCCAGTCATAGCTACGAGCAAATGATTTAGTAGAGATTTTTTTTAACATTTTTACATCCACCTCCTGTTATAATGCAGAGACCTGGATGTCTGCCTCATAGATTTTCTTCGTTATCAAAATGGTATTAACCACTAAAACAAAGGCAGAAATGATTTAGTACCAATTTTTTTTTACAGATTTAAAGCCCTGTAGCTAAAAAACGCAGCAACGTACGACCTTAATTCAATAAGAAAATTTTGTCGTATTGATCTCAAATTTAATGCCTATCAATATGGAGTACGAGCAAATGATATACTTAAATGCTCGCCAGCTCCCTAACTAAAAGTTATCAGTGTCACTTATCTTTCGGATTATACAATTGTATTGACAGCCTAACAAGTGATAGGTTATAATTAGGTAAATATAATTTTCTAAACTTCTACAGCGACGCCGACAAAATGATTGACTACGAACTATCCAAGTTGTATTGGATATCGCTGTGAAATCGTAAAGCTTTTGGTGTTAGCAATGCTTTGTATTTTCCCCTTTCACATCGGGCCGCGCCAGAAATCCCTTATTTTTCTTATTTATAAGTGTCTGAAGAATTATTATAACTGAATCGGTTAAGTCCTTGCTCGCTACTTGTAATCCGAGCTTAAATTAAAATATTCGTTCCTCGCTAATTAAAAGGGTTATTTTTTTACCTACTGATAAATCGGGTCAACAACATTTTATCCACGTTTTATTACCGTTTAACTTAGTATTTACCGGTAATTTAGTTTACTAGCATATTCTTGAGATTTTGTTTTTGTTATAGTCTTTTGCCTAGGCAGATACCACTAGTACCCTCATAGATCGCATTTGAATATCGATTTATTTAATTTGTTTTTAATGTTAATGTAATTTAATCAGTCTCCTTTTCAGATTACATTGAGAATATTAATTGTGGTCCACACATTTACGACTCCAGGCTACTGACTACTGTCTGTAGTGATCTAGGTATACTGTTGTACGGTAGATGAAGAGGTAGTGTTATAGATTATTAATTATAGATACGTGCCCAGTTTTCCAAGCATACAGAATTAAAACTTCGAGTAGGTTGTCTGATCAGGATTGTGTCCATTCAACAAGACACCAACTGTGTGTCTGACTTATATCTGTAAGAACAATTTATAAAATAAGCTTCCATCGTGATGTAAACTGACATTATTAAAGTGCAAGAAATGAGCGAGTTTAGACTGAGGTCCATAAACTGTAATTTTAGTAGTTCATATTTTTAACCCCCGACGCAAAAGAAGGGGTGTTATAAGTTTGAGGTGTCTGTCTGTCTGTCTGTGGCATCGTAGCTCGCGAATGGATGAAGCGATTTTAATTTAGTTTTTTATATGTACAGTATGTACAGTAGATAGGTATGTATGAAAGATGAGTTACGGGCGAGTGTTTTTAGACATGTTTGATGAAAATCTAAAATTTGAGTATTAATAATTCTAAAAAAAATACATCGCGTTGGGGGATTGTGTCAGGGGTTTTTTTAAAATTTTTAATTTAATTTTTTTACTGCTTATTTCTTATTATTCATAGAATTGTTTTCTTCACCAAAATAAATTATTATTTTACATTGAATAAAATATTTCGGTGTTGAAAATGACAAACTTTTCTTTGCACTAAGGCAAGGTATGCATGTAGTTAGGTACCTACTTTGATTTTTCTTAGCCTCGACACGATATTATTTAAATTAATATGACTGCAAACAATTTAACTTGAAAATGTAAATAAATATTAAAGCTAACTTTTCGTATCGTTGAGTCTCACTATACGAGAGCACACTATAAAATGCAACGGGAGCGATTAGCTCCAGGCATCGACCGAGTGCGTGCTCACGATTTGCCGCACATCAAAACCTTGTTATGTACTGCACTTATAATAACTAGAGATGGGCCAACTACACGTTGAAGGAACGAGTAGGTACTCGATAGATAAATAAAATTAGATCCCACTTTTATTCGGTTAAAATTAACTCTTAACTATTATGTGCTCCGCTCAAGTGGGGAATTTGGGAATTTTAAATATTTTATATTTTACAACCCAATGGCTACCTTAAAGCAAGCATGTAGGATTAGTGTTATATGATTACATTAATTTAATCATACATTTCACAATCTTTATACAGTTTTTCGGTCTGATATACCACCTGAAACTGTCGTCAGATTGGGGTAACTCGTGAAAATCATCTGAATTAACAATCAAAAACATAAACCTGTACCTACACAGTTACCAAATTAGTCCCTTAGCATTAATATTTTTAGAACACCATATTATGTGCTGTCAGTAGAGGTAGGTACTGTGAATATTGTGATGTGATTGACCTACTCGAATTAATACATTTTAAGAAATCATCGAGCATGCGTCTCGAGTCCTATACGAGAACCTATATACTCTGCCCATCCCTAATCACAAACCAAACAAAATATTCTCTATTACAACCTCTCAAGGACTCACATTCAGCGGCAGATCGCAGCGTGTAGTTCAGTTTGAAGCTAATAGTCTCAACTGTTTAAGAAAGATGCTTGTCTAGTGCATAGAACCAGTTTGTGTTAGGTATGATCGGAAACTAAGGTAGTATAATATTATAGTTCAACAATGACTCACTGCTTCCATTGAATTGTTTATATATTTAATGTATCTTAGATATAAATATCTACTGTTAAAAATTTAATATTTTAAAATACTTTTGCAAATATAATTGAATAAGCATGTTGATAATTAAAATAAAATGATATGTGTAAACAGAGAATTGATAGAAGCAATTAAAATCCATCGATTAGAAGCAATTAAAATGCCTATTTAAAAAATGAAGAAATTTTTTCTAATAACTCACTTATAGCAACAATGCACTTATAGCGTTATATCAAATACGTAACAAGACAAGGCAAATTTTCCGACCGTCACACAGACTGATAGTGTAAACGGCCACCATAAAAGAGAATTCCGTTGTTAAAACAACTGGCAACGATTTTTCTTCGGCCTGCGAGTTGCATCACGCAAACCACGACCATATGCGATACATGCTGCATTAACGAGACGGTTTAGGCAGCTAAGCTATGTATAATTATGTTTTGTTTCACAATATTTTATAGAGGCGGTCAAAGATTTTTAAATGACAAGATGGAATGTCAGGGTATCAAAAATGGGATAAAAATAACAGGGACAATTAAGATTAGGACACTTTTTTAAGCTCTTTTATTTTGACAGAAAGCTCTATGAATTCTCATATTTTTCCTAAATGTAAGGGTAATTTTGTTACAGTGTGTCTTTGGCTTTAATATTTAATAATTAATAAAAACTGAGCCCACGTTTATTTTTTATCACTCCGTCTGGTCATATAAAAGTCTTTGGAGTGTGTATAAGCTAGGTGACAGAATAAGGAATAATCCATGTTGTCAAGCATTCACGGTATGAATTGGTGAATTAGTAAATTAAGTAAAAACAACTTTCTGCTACCGTATTTGTACGAACACAAAACCGACGAGTAGTTAAGGCATATTTTTGGGATGTGTAAAGTAAGCATACAAGCGGGCTGTCAAAATATGCGTGTATCACGTAAATATACCTACACCGAACTTCCGGCTAGCCTACATCAGTCCGACTGTTATTAAGATATCACGGAGGGAACACCTTAGCTACTTTACATAATTCCGGAAACCATACGTTATGGCGTGGAACGAAACGAGTCTATTTACCCGTCTGTATTCCGGAGAAATGGGAAATGGGAATTCATACTGCCTACAAGATAATTATGCGTTAATGTGTATCCTGACAGCTTGTAAGTAACCAAGTTAAAAATAAATAATAAAGAATATTTGGTTGACTGCAACCCATTTTATATCGAAATGTTGAGCATGCGTTCAGAGTAGAGCCCAACAGAAGGAGGCCTTGAGCATATTAACCAGTAGGGCTATGTTATAATTTCATGTACATACGAAAGTCATGTCTACTTTCTTTGAAATTTTTTTGGTTGTTGCAAATTGCAAACTACAATAGTTTTTTTTTTCAAATATTGCATCAAAATCATGCTCTACAGGTCCTGTTAGTATTATTTTAATAAATAATAATATAGAAGTATGGTAGGTGGAGAATCGTGGAAATCATTTGACAAATGATTATCACTTATTACTTTATCACTTATTGATCGTTTCAGTTCACCTTCTTGCAGTTGCGTAGTCATCTATAACTTCAGGTTAACCAAAGGTAACTGATTTAAATATATTTTATTACTTACAAATAATTAATCAGTATAATTCACGTAAGTATATAAAATATTATATAATGCGGGTAATACTAAAAACAGAGCACCAACTTTACAATTAGTCCGCTCATTTTAATTTGATGGATTTAATCGAGCATTGTTGTAAGCAACAGCTCAATCAGTGAAAATTATTAATTAGCGAACACGAGCGAAACAAGCAAGCAATTCCGTTTAAAATAAGGCGAACGAACCACTATCTGCCGATAAAAACAGCAACGTAACATTATGCATTCAACGTCGCGGGCACATGAGAACGAACGAAGACCCACACGGCACTTCAGACGGTATGTCCTACGGTTTGTAATTGTCTAAGGCCTTTTCCTAATTGACTGACGTAACCAACTGAGTAACCAACACGACCAAATTTAAACATAGAGCTTTGTATTAAGCTGTCCTAAATGAATATGTTACAGTACCTAATGAACAAAATTTATGCAAAGAAGTTGCATGTCGTACGATAAACTTTTGTGTGCAACATGACAATTAGGACACGGGGAGCGTTATAAGTTCAAGTAAATAATCTGATATCTACATTCGTAGATACATTGCATGCATGTAGGTACCTACCTACGTACGTAAAAGAAAAATAAACTAATCGTAACATGATATGTATCTACTTGTTTGACGTCCATCCATTTGAATTAATTCATTTGGAATTACTTTTATTTGAGCAGACTTAATGTGCAAACTTGTAGTACAATACAGTCTTTATGAAGAAGCCAGTCCGGAATGAACATAACTGACGCTTAATTTAAAGTGCATCTATGCTCTCATGAAAGAAAAATATTGCTGCATTATACAGAGAATGATTGCAGTAGTACTGCTTTCATTAGAGTAAATTATAGAGAAATAAAAAGACAATTTACCGACGTCCTTAGTTAAAGTATTATTGAAGTGGACACAGGAATACCTGGCTAGGCAAACAAACGTCATTCTCGATTTTTATACCTAAAAAGAATGTTTGTTTAGAGTTAAGAAATATTCTTGTTTTTTAGGCTTTCATACTCTTTTAGGTATTTAAACTTAGAAGTCTGCTATACAATTATTTTGACCTCATTTAGTGAACTTAGGTACCTACTTACAGAATCGTTGATATTTGGTAGCGAATCTTTTGTTGTATTTTGTAAGTTCATCAAATGTGACGGCAGTGTGTATTAGGAGTAATTCGATGTTCAATTGACACGAAGAACCGGTGGCTAGTTACGAAACGGCATAATAATTAAAAACTGTTAGCGAATGAAAAAATACCTGAGAATTCAGATTGGCAGATAAAGCAACACGATTGTCTGGGATTGCATATTGAAAAAACATGCAACAGAGATAAGGCGTTACATGCTCGAGCGACTTAAAGGCATCGCCGTGAGCACCAGCTAATTGCTTTTCCTACTGAGTTACTACATTGGTGCATAACTATTAGCTATTTAGGTTGCAAATAAATTTGGATAAACAATTAAACACGTATTTGATTCCTCACTTTCATTGCAAGTGGAATGCAACGAGCGCGTCACAATCGCTAATTAATCTAATTGGTTGATCGCACTACAGTTACTTTGATTTACGTTTGATAACTAGTTGTGTCGTTGCATTGTTTTCAATTTCCACCGGGTAAAGTATAAAGTATATATAGTATAAATATATATCTGTAAGTTTTATACTTTAGCTAGAGCTAATGAAATTGTCAATGGAGAGTCGAACAGAGAATCTCGTCTTTTGTTGGAGTTCAATAAAAATGCTCCTTATTAAATCGACATTCTACTTTGCTCCACCTAAATTATACCAAAGTGTAGTAACTTTAACTACATATCAGTATCAATTTAACGAAAATATTCCACTTAATTTAGGTTCAGGCGTAGTGGGCGGATCTTATGATAGTTAAACCTTATTCATATCAGACATGACTCCCAAACATTATCAGTACGGAAGTTGAATTACCTTAACCAAATATTCTTAGCCAAACAACCGCCACACGTAATAGTTAAATCTCAACACAGTTAGTGACATCATGGCTGTGATACCGATTTTTATTACAAAACAAATAAAAAATCGTATCGTTACCGACACTATTTATAGATTCAAAGAATAGTTAAAAATGCTCTGAGGCGGGTGTCCGCATCAGACAGTAAATAATTCATTGACTCTTTATAAAAGACATTGATTTATTTTCCTCTAGCACACTGAAGCGGAAAAGTTCTGTTTTCTACAATTTTGCATTTGTTTAGATTCAGTTAGCATTGAGACTGGCTGACACCGGCGTCTTCTTAACATGTGTAGAACATAATTAGTGTGTTAGCGCTGTATATTTTAATGAGATAGCTCATCCAGTTGTGACTACTCGTAACAGTGTGTAGGCACGTGAGATAGTATCTGTGGGCCATTATAAAACAGAATGGCTGTAAACCTCATATAACGGATCCCATGATGCAAATTTCTATGGCTAAAATGCGACTGTGACCGCAACCAATGACCGTTGGTTTTACGATCGCGACTCCAATATTGGTGTTCTGCGGATGCACTGACCGTTAACCTCAACTAGGTAGGTACTCTTATTGCCTCTATTGCAATCAGTATTCACAGTAATTAAGGATTTATGGGGCATTTTATTTCCTAATTGCTCATAACCATAAACATTGCCAACTTTGTATTATTATTGCATTATAATTGTGATTTGCAATGTTTAAATTTATTTCTGGGAAAAATATGTGTAACTAAATATAAAATTAAACGCAGTAGTATTAGTATACCTACTAGGTACCGGCACTCAATAAAAAGCTAGAAGAAAAATAGAACTGTGTGCCATCCCTTCTTATGTTTAAAATACTACACTCGTTATCTATGAAGGAAACATTGCTTCGACAGTATATCTCCCTTAATGAGCGGAGCCTTTGTTTCTGTGGGCAAACGATTATAATAGTAAGGGGTATTCATAAATTTCATAGATTTTCCAGCTAAAGATAAGCACTCTGCACACAGATTAGCCCACCGGGATAGCAGGATGTACTGCACATTTAATCTTGTTTACTGTACACGAAAAAGTAGTGAGTACCTACTGTTCACGCTGTTTCGTTTCTTACGCGACTGTTGCTTTAATTTAATACGAAATCAGGTCTGGATTCCTAAGCACTCTGTAAAGAGAGGAAACTTTAATCTTTATATTACAGATATAAGGATTGAGTTATGTTTTAATGTGTTTATTTTTCTTTGTTTTTTTTTTGTTTATTTACACAGGGTACAAGGTGATAACACGGAGAAATATAGTCAAAGTAAATCTATAACCCAAATAAAAACGGTTACGGCCGTTTAAATGAAAGCACATCCTCATAATGACGAATAATAATTTGTAATAAATTATAATGATAAATATATAAAAATTATATACCTACTTTGTACCCACCCACTGCATAATATTACGCAAAATCAAAGCACTTCAGTTCAAACGTGCATTAAGCAGTAGAATGTTTACATCACAGAGTGATTACTAGAATCGCATAATGCAGTCGTATGCAGTTCCAATAGACAGAACTATTCTGTAGACAATAGAGATATCCGATTCGTAACAATGCACATGTATAGGAATTTTAATTGGAAATATGAGCGACTGTTGCACTGTTTTGATTTGCTAACGTTATCGCGTTACTATCCTGGCTTAGTTAGATTGTTACTAAGATATTTATGCTTTATGACCATCGATTTCCATAGTTGGTTAGCTCTAAATGGCGATTACTACAATTAAATGGGTTAACTTACAACAACAGGGGAATGTACGTCCGAGTTCTTTAATTAGATACCACCTTTAATATAATTACATAGGTAACTTTGGTAACTTTATAGATTTTTATCTCATATCTTCGTAATGTACAACTTTGTTACAAAGATTCATTAGAAGGAAAATGCGTTTTTCATATTATTTAACAGACAATAAAAAAATAAACAATATTAAGGGCGAGTCAATTACACCCCAAAACAAAATGGTCTGGAATGTCCGTAGCAAAAAATGATAGAACCAAGGGTTGGCAAATTTCTTTCCGGCTCTGTAGATTTATTTAATTAATCACATTCTTACGATTGGGGTCCGTCCGAATGTCCGAATATTTCGAGTTCTTTAACAGAAATTATATTGTAAAAAATGTTATCAATTTACCGTTAAGTATGACTGTGTTTACATAATATATATAAATAGGCTAAGGCGAATCAGTTCAGAACAATTTTCTCTTTCGCTTCTCAACCGATTTTCCTAATCTTTGTTTTGGTTGGTAGGTATTGACGTGTTTTAGTGACGACGGCCAATAAAATTAAGTAAAATTCACGGGAAATACATTAAATTAAT
>DWIY01000659.1:0-12171 GCA_018248615.1 Erynnis brizo brizo
AAGGGAGGGTGGTGGGTCCATACCAAAACAAGTTCCACGTGTGCGGATCGTTGCAAAGAAATATAAACAACTTGAATCACGATATATTATCCTGATGCTGTATGGTACCTTTTTTTAATGATTCGCTGCTAGGTCTTTACATTGTAAGTAAGTTAGGTTTAAACAAATTTGTCAGGTCATATCGTCGAAGTAAATATAGCCTTCAGATACAAATAATAGAAATAATCATTGTTTTATTTTGTATTGTTTTCAGTATAGTAGGTATAGATCAGTTACTATTACATTATATTATCAGTTACTTTAAATATTGCAACAATTTGTCTTATCTGGCGTTGTGCTACCCATGACTAACATGGCTAACTCATGAGCGTAAATGTAATAATGTAGTTTTTGCAAATATACCCGCCTCTTTGTTAATGAGATTGATACATTAAGGTTAAGATCGAATATGAACTTGAATATTTGCCAACGGACTTTTCATTAGACGTCTTTCGAAGACAATTTAGCAGTCATAAAATTTACTTTGTCTTTAATGGAAAACCAAAATAGTGATGTGAAAAAAGTTTTTAACGTGAGGTGAAGAAAGCAATGACCCTACAATTACAATGGCAAAGTTCTTATTCTATTTTCAGCTCATTCTATGTAAGCGGATGGTAATTTTTCACTTTTTTTTCTATTTTTATGGTCATGGAGAAAGGAAAATTTTGTTCACGTGGCTGTCAAAGATACTGCTTTCGAAGTTGTAGACAACTAGTACTAGTACACTCCTAAAATTTATAATTTGCGAGAAAAATCGTGGTTTCCGTTGTAATTCTTTGAATGCAATATCGACGACGTGATAGGTACGTCCATTTGCCAAACGTTTATACCTATAATCGCTGCACACCGACTGATATTTACTCTGGAACTACGCCGGCAACCAACAAAGAAAAAATTATAGTCTGTAGGAAAATGTGGCTAGTAATAAAAATGTCATCGCTAACTACCCTCGCCCGACATTATTAAATATGTCGTGTCATGAAGATGCTGATGGATGGATTAGTCATCCGTACTTTGAAACTGCAGACACCTAGGTGTAGTAGACTAAGGTTGGAGATACCTTCATAATAAATTATGATACTTAGATACAACTAAAACTTATCATAAATCGAGATCGTAATTTTATAGTAACGTCGGCTTTTAGCTCGAAGCTTGTTTTCAAATCGGTATTATATTCTAAGAAAAAAGATCGCCCAATTATAGCTCCACTTCAGTTTACAAGGTCTTCAAAGGTCGTAAGCTTTTGCTGGCGTCCAAATAGGTATTTTCAATATTATCGAAGTACCTACATCTTTTCTTCTTTTTCATTCTTTCGTTTTAGTTCCATGACGGACATTAATTAGCGTCCAATATTATTAACGCAACTTCATCTATACCTGCGCCTGAAAGAAGAAAGACTTATTTGGATCATCATTTCGACTGTTCGGAGGATGGCCCGTCCTTTTGTCAAGACGTTAGCACCATTTGAGGATCTTTCTTTTCCATCGTTTATCGGTCCTTCGAATGGTGTAGCTAGAGTCTAGACCATTGGCACTTTGATTAGCTTTGAGAGCTACGCCGTTATTATCATTTCTCGCTAATGCTCTTTTTGTGGACAAATTCGCCACTTATTTGTTCTAATTTAAAGACTGAAGGACTGCCACAAGTGCTCTTATAATCTGCAGTAGTTAAATAAAAGTATTAATTAGGCTGGTGAGGTGATAAAATAACAGTAAGAGAACACTATACTAACATGCAGGACTGTCCGTGCATCATTATTTTACCTCAATTGTCGGCTCAGTTTTGTCAAATTGCATGCTGCAATACTCGTAATTTTAGCAGCTGTTTTGCATTTAGGAGTTACAAACATCCTTATACCATCCAAGCATCAGTTTTCACAAACTTCGCAATATGACTATTTTACTTCACAATATTATTAGGAATCAGCATTAATAGGATATACATTAGCTACCTACATACCTATGTATACAAACGTTCGGTGTATGGTGGGATGTGAACATATGGTGAGAGTAACATGCAGCCGCATTGCTTGTCTGTACAAGGAAATTGACATTGTGTAACTACTACGGTTTCCTTTTTTAGATCAAATAATAACCTTATTGCGCAAGGTGAATGCAGACCAAGGTCATAACACGACTCATTTTTACAAAGAATTAAAATTAATTGTGGTATACCCATGACTTTTTAAGGCTCATAATATCTTGTAGTGAAAGATTTATGTTGAAATGAAAACACTGATTATTGATTTATTGATTATTTTATCACATTGAAATTAAGTTAATCGTGATAAATCCTAAAGAACAAAATGGTTTGATTTATAGATAATTATAATTTACCTATGTTCTTCCACGTTATGGATTCACTTAACTTCACTAATCACTTTAACACTAATGATATATTTATATCAAAGCTTTTTGTAGCTGTGTGTAATAATTAATTAACTTTAAATAGGGAGATACGAGTATCTACAAAATTGGTTAAAAAGGTCTCTTGTTATGTTCCGACCTAGTAATATAAATTCTTTGACCGTTAATAAGATTCAATTTTAACGAACTAAAAATTAGATTCGCTTTATGAACGTGAGTTATTTTTAATGAAAAATATTAATAGATGGGCAGGTGTGCAGAAGTTGGCAGAGCCTGCTGCTATGATGTGACACGCTTCTGGACTAATTGTGTACGTAATAAAGAGTAAATTTTGTTGTTTATTTTTGCAGCGATGAGTGCACGCCCTTATGCCATCATAGCCCGCCGATTATGATGATGTTTTGGTACGAACATTGCTCGTCCCCAATGTGTCTTGCTCATTGTCTATATGGATTCTCTTTACTTGCCAAAATTGTGACTCAAATGTGTTCCTCGACGTATTTTTGTGCAATGTTGCTAACTTTGGAATATGACTCACGTTCGTATGAGATATTGATTTTAATGGGATAATTTACCTATTGGATGACGAGCTGTCAATGATCTGTGATACATGAATCATGCATCCATGTGCTAAGTACGAATGCATATTGTGCACTTAGTTATAGGTATCTAGATAGGGACTAAATTTATTTTTTGTTCTGACCCGATTCCCGTAAATGTTGATTAAATAATTTTAATCATCTAATACCAGTAAAACTTGAGATAATTAAAGTTTTAGTCTGAAATAGAATATATTTGGTGATATAAAAAAGAAACAATATGTTTTCAAATTCGAACTTTTAAATTTCAATATGATCCCAGTAATGTACTCGTAAGTTACTTTCTAATCAACGAAATATAATTTACTCAGCCAAAAAAGGTAAAAAAATAAATATTGTTTGCTGCTCCTGATAAAATTTTAAGTTTTAAATGTTAGGATAAGATCATACATAATTTAAACAATTAGGTACACTATTTAGTATTTACATAAATATTATGTACACAATAACTTAACTCCAGAACAAACCCGTCAAGCAAGCGAACTAACTACGAGTAGGTGATTATTGATTGACTTAATGATGATATTAAGCCTTAATTTTTGAATAAAGGGCTTTATGACCCCCAGTCTTATAATTGGACTCAAAATATGTACATATGTACGGAGTATCTAGCTGCCAAAGCATTTAAAAATTCCAAAAGCTATTTTTCCATTCTGAAGTTTAGAAATGAAGTAAAATTGACAAACTACTTACTTACGTAATGTAAGTTATGTGCTTTTCAACATAATTATCCAAAAAGTAGGTACAGTTAACGTGTGGCTTTAAATTAAACTAGGAAGATATTTGGTAGGTATGTATGTAGGTAGGATCTTATTTAACTAGGATCACTTTCTAGTTTTCATTTTTAACGGACTTCAAAAAAGGAACATGTTCTATGTTCCAATGCATATTTTTTTATTGTTCTAAGTTTCTTATGTTAGAAGACGACAGTGATCACTTACCATAAGGCGGCCCGCCTATCTTCAAGCAGCTCATGTATTAAAAAGGATTTCAATATATTTACAATGTGAACTTACTTTTGGGTTTTCTGTACTTTGGAATAATGTCGTTTTAAAGTAAGATGTTCGAAACAAAAGTAATTCAAGATTTTTGTAAATTAAGTAATATTATATAATGGTATAATTTAAAACACAAGATATTGAAAACTCCACATTAACTTGCGTTTGGAGGTTTTGTAATACTATTCAATTTTTATTACAAAGCACTATTAATATAGTATTATTATTTACCTATGTTTTGTGTCAAAGATGATAAAACTAAATAAGATTATTCGACTTTATTTTATTGAATTTTTACAGAACCCATAATTATACATGTATCATATGACAGAGGAGCGTTAAATGAATGAGCTTCAGTTATTGATGCAAGAGTATTATAAAAAGAAATGGGAGAAATAAAAAAGTCAAACGATAAAAAAACTAACTAATAAAGAGTCTACAATAGGCATTTCGATCCATACCTTTTATTAAAGCCCCTTTTCCACATCTCAATTCTTTCATAAAATAAAAATTTCTTACTCGTTACTCAATGTAGTAGATGTAAACAGACATTGTTTGTTTACATTCGTGTTAATGGTTGTCGTGTCAGTTGAATATTAGTCTATTACACTTGTCTACTATGACATGAACAAGAACACAGGGTGAGTAAGAGCACTTCCAGCAGACAACGTTGGGCTGGTGGGTGGAAGGCGATGGGGTCTCAGGGTGCTAGCGCAGGCGGTGGCGAGGGCGGCGGCGCTCGCCCCTCCACTGGGGCCGTGTGCAACTAACGCATAGACTTCGATGGCACGGTGCCCTCGCGCATCATTCGACCTCCGCGCATCGCAGTCTCGGCACCAACGCCTTGCTGTATACGCGAACCGGGAGATCGACTCTCGTAGCGACTCGACGAACAGGTCCGTGTTCTAGTGATAGTGATATCGAATCATCAAAACATAACATAACGAAATCGCGAGTGATTTCTTGGATTCTTCCTATTGCGTCTATAAATAGCAATGCAGTGCCGTTCCAGTGGCGTAACTTTACCTGGACGGCCCAAATTAGGAGCGCCGGAGCGACACCCACGCGCCGCCCTATGTTCCACACGTTCTTTACCCACCCGAATCGCCAGTAACCCGTACATTTTCAAGGAACCCGCGTAGCTAATATATCGTACATGTGCTTGTGGAGCAATAAAGTGTCAGTTTGGATGCAATGGATGTGATGCAGATGATTTGGATTTCGGCCAACAAACAAAACATTCATCGGCATACATTTTGCCACAGTTTCAATATTTTTTCTTCTCTAGTGTGCATCTGTGCCTATTACGTAAAAGTGACTTTATGCAAAATAGTCTTGACTATTGCATATTTGAATTTATTGTTTTTAACCGTTGATCGAGTATCTCATCACCTGCAGTACATCTGATACTGACGTTGTTACTGAACTAAATATACATTTACGGGGCTAATTTTGTGCAGTTAGCAAGGGAACATTTACCGGTTGCTAATCTTGTTATAACGTTGAAGCAATGCCTTGAAGTAGTGTATTTATTTTTTCAGGATAAGTTAAGCGAGCACAATGCCTTTCAAGCCTGCAGATAACCCGAAATGCCCGAAGTGCGGCAAGTCCGTGTACGCGGCGGAAGAGCGCGTCGCCGGTGGACTCAAATGGCACAAGATGTGCTTCAAGTGCGGTAAGCTTCCTGCTTTCTTCCTGTTGATATCTGTAGGTACCAGTATTTTCGTATTCGAGTAGCTACAAGAAAAAATGTTACTTCTTGTTGCCTTGAAAAAGGCCTATCTCTTTTGATTGATGATAATGAATGGAAAAATCATCTGGAATAAGATACGTCACCCACGTGTCGTGTCGACGTATCGAAAGTACCAAAAGCGCTAAATTTCATTATCATCAAATTGAAAATCATGTTCACGGCTTGGATTTTATTATTTTATTGTTTGGATCACATTTGAATGATTAATTACGACAACAACGATGATTTATTACTGCAATAGAGTACCTACGTACATACAAAATAGGTACTCTACATTAGTTTTTACTTAGGTAATTGTTACAGTAGTCACAACGCATTAAAACCGCTGTTTTTCTTGTTTACATCTGAGTAAACAAATATACATAGTTTGAATATGTGTGGTAACTTATTATTTTTAAGTATCATTTAATTATTTTAAAATGAACCTACCTTGGAAAATTGATTTTCCTTTTACCGTACCACCCTGCCTGAGGGTTCTTGATTAAAGTTAAAGAACTCTACAAAGTTTTATGTTCTAAAAAAACTTTGTTTAAATCTTTTTAAATCTTACCATAAACCTCATATGTATCCTAATTGAGATTATGAGATATTAACTTATTTACTTTAAATTAGTTAAGAGGTCTCACTGTTCAATTGGTGATGTACCTAAGTATGTAGGCAGGCTGCAAGCACCAATTTTATACAAAGTAGGTAAAGTTGTTTTACTGAATTTTTGGTTTTGATTTAAATAGGAAGTAATGGGTATATGTATAAGTAAATAATAGGTAGCACAAGATAAGTGATTATTGATACATTTGATTTGGTCTTTGATCAAATTGACTTAATTACGGTATCGAATGTGACCGATCGATATGACAATATGGTATTGTAGTCAGTTTCTGGACTAACTTAATAGTCCAAGAGCCCAGAGCCCCCAGACCTACGTTTTTTTAGCAAAAGCAAGCAAGCATTTTAGCAAAGCTGATTTTTTCAGGATAATTAGTACAATGTCTTGTTAGGAGGTATGCGTACCCATTAGCTTGAAAGCGGGGCCATTTCTCAGGTAGCGCGAAGTACAGGTAGGTAAAAATCTTACTTAACTACGTTAAAGTAGAAACGCTAATATTTCAATATTTTTATAAGAATATTATTTAAAATTAAAATTCATTACTGTCAGACACTTTCCGTGGGCCATTACTTCTGGGCTCTTGCTCTATAGAGCCTATGTGGATTTTAACTCGTGACAGATATATTCGTGATGCTTTTATCTAATTCCGCGTTTTATCGAAATGATTTATGTGTGACCTAGGTTTACTAGTACTCAAATAGTAAAGTATAAAAAAATTCAATACCTAAGCATAAGCTAAGCTGGTCCACTATGATATAGATAAATTTATTTATTTTTTTAGAACAATTATTATTGCAGGTTATTATATTAAAACGAAAACGAAAAGAATACATGATATAAATACATTAGTTTACTAACAAACGTCATGACAAAACAACCGATATTTATAAAAATCTACTAAAGTACCTATATAATTTTGATAAGTATCTATAAAACACATTAGATAACTTATCGTAAAATAACCTCCTTTTTTGAAGTCGGTAATTAAGTACAGTAAATGGAACGTGATTTATTAAGTGACAGTATGTAAAACAAAAGCCCTACATCCAACATTAGATACTTTAGTTACCTACTTACATATTAATTTTTTTCATATTCGTATTTATCTTTATGTAATTAATAATAATCAAGTGTAAATAAAAGCAATTGCATAATAGCTCATTGTTGAAAAAAATTGGGTAATGGGTTCACAAAATCAAAGTCAGGGGCGGAATCTAAGAAGCTAATGAAAGACCTTGACCTGCTTTCAACTCAAGGGATTAACTTAAGCTATTTGACATATTCTTACATAAGAAATAATTTTCAAATCATAGATTTTATTATGTACCTGAATCTATGTAATCCGGGCAGGACTAGGTACCTATAGGTTATTACTTTGCGACTAAGTCTTGTATTTGTTATTCTTAGGTCTTTGCCAGAAGTTGCTGGACTCCACTAACTGCTCAGAACACGAAGGTGAACTGTACTGCAAAGTATGTCACGCACGCAAATTCGGACCCAAAGGCTATGGCTTCGGCGGTGGCGCTGGTTGCCTTTCCATGGATACCGGTGACCACTTGAAGAGCGAGGACGCGTAAGTATTTATTTTTTTGCACTCCCGCCGCCCGCGCCACTGAGGGTCTTTCCTTATCTGAGGTCGCAACGACGATCGGCCCCCGGGCCCGTACGTAACAAATTAACCGCGTGTACATATATACTCATACAAAGTAGTAAGCGCGCGCTCGCCTGTACATTATGCGCCGCCTGACACGTGCATGACCAGTCTCCGTTTATGTCGCAACAGGAATTGAGCGTGTGCAGCCAACCAGCAGAGCTAGCGGGTCGCCGACGCACATCTCGGCCAACCAGCGGCGCCTCGCAAATACCAAACCGTACTTTAATATAATTTAGTTAGGATTATTTATTCGCTATCGCTTAATTTATTTTGTTTATCGGTCTATTTATTATTTATAAAAAAATGTATTAAAAGAGTCGACCACCAAATTGCACTTTTTATGAGTTGGACCGCGGTCGACGCTGGCGCGGGCCTCCGGCGGCCGCCGTGCAGGCCCCCGCCGGCTCGGGCGCGTTCCTATCTATTCAATCCCCTTCTCCCCGACCGGCGACCCTAAGACAGCGGAGCAACGGTGAGACACCATGTTTGTAAAGCCATAGCACGGCTTCGCAACGCTCCAAACGCACCATGACATTAAAGCATGCAAAATCTATGACTATAATTTTTATTTCGTAATTTTCAAGGCTATCTACTGACCTTCTCTAATCCTCACGCTAACGCTTGAACTAGCTTTAATCGGATCTAATATAAATGTGATGGGATAAGGAAAGCGCCCTCTATGTCGATTGTGTAGTCTGTGTAGTGAGGCTATTACACGGGCCGGTGCGGAGCGGGCGGCCGGGAGCCCTTACCTTCTCCCATTACGGCGGAGGTGCGCCGCCGGCATCAACTGCTGCATCACCATCCGTGTGGGCAATTTAGAACTAGGGGTGACCGGAAAGCTCCGGCATCCAATAGCCTTTTAACCTTCCTTCTGTCGTTGTCATTGCTCGACCAGCCATTTTTTATGGTAGGCGGTGACTGATTTGATGACTTTGTGCAGGGGTGTCCGCACCAACGGAGCTTGCCTCGAGCCACGAATGATTGCTAAGGCTCCACCTGGCGAAGGCTGTCCCCGTTGTGGTGGCTATGTGTACGCAGCCGAACAGATGCTGGCTCGTGGAAAGGTAAGATTGTTGATATCAATCGATAGATTGTTTCTTGTGATTTATCCGTGCATTTACAAAGTTAAATGCTTAGGGACTTTACTGGTCAAACACACAATTAGTAATTCTTTAAAGTGCAATCGTTACAGTACCTAAATGGCACACTTAAGTATATTAATTTAATAACTCTATAATTATCCATATACCTTACATCTGTAATCAAATGTTTGTTATATCGTAGGGCTATCACAAACGCTGCTTCAAATGCTTAAATTGCAACAAAACTCTTGATTCAATGATACATTGTGATGGACCAGATCACGAAATCTATTGTCGAGGTATTTAAATGTTCATTTCTTAACTTGAACGATTTCCGTCTATGTATCGGACTAAACGATAACATGATTTGTCATTGTGGTAACGGCGTGTACCCGTAGATGCAAGTATCCTCCTAGCATGACACCCTACCCATCATTACCGTTACTGTATGTCCAGGCATGGCACAGGGAGTGCTTCAAGTGCGGTGACTGTATGAAGCGTCTGGACTCCACCAACTGTTGTGAAGGCCCTGACAAAGACATTTACTGCAAAGGTGCGTGAAATTGATATACGTATAACCAGTACAATATACCAGTCGCATTATTTTGAATTTCAATTACTTCACGTATTCCCAACTTTTGTCGCGACCATTTGTAATTGAAAAACGAATTAACAAACATTTTAAAGCATGATTTCCTCGTATTTGTGTTTTAATACTATGTTTTTCTCTGTAGTATGTTATGGAAAGAAGTTTGGGCCTAAGGGATATGGTTATGGAAAGGGAGCCGGCGTATTGCAGAGCGACCCTTACGCCAATGGGTAAGATATTAAATATGGAAACGCTAATGATTCATTCATCTGGCGAGGGCACAGCATTTGTATGATTTGTAAAATGGGTAGACTGACCTTTTGCTAGAAAAAGTGCTACTTATGTTGCGCTCCTCAGATGAATTATAATAACGCTTCTTTGCTTTCGCTGTAGGATGCTACGCACAAAAATTTGGGCCTAGGGGTGTCGGACACGGGGGAATGTCATCCTTGGGTCTTATGTGTGATATAAAGGACGTAGAGAGACAAAGGTAAATAAAATGTGTTACCGATACCCTAAAACAGTAATTTAAAAAACTGTCGGCCCCATGCACATCCAAAATACTAATAACATCTTATTTGCTTATAGAGGCTTAGCAAACGTGTTTTATTTTATAAAACATCAAAATTGACACTGATATTTTCATATTTCATCCATATACCTACTTTCAATGTGTAGCTTAGTGTAACATGTGGTGGAAGTCAGTACATTTCCATTCATCATAGGTATTTTGTGTGCTCCAACTTCCAAGGCATGTTGAATATTAAACTTCTCGGATTACACGACAGGTTTAGGTTATTTCCATCACATAGTCACTTTCATAAAAACAGCTTATAATACAAACAAGAGGTGGCAGAGTGCCAACGTGAAAATAGAACGTGCTCTCCGCTCTCGAATGAACTAATTTTATAAGGCGGGACTTAGTCTCGCGTGTGAGCTTACAACATATTTTATCTTACACAAATTCCTCCCATTTCGTTTTTCAATAAAATATTAATAATAGTAATTTTTCATAGTGACAAATAAATATAAGTACTTACATACATGTCCTACTTAGTAACCATGTTTCTACTCGCTTGATTCTTTGATGTGAGCGATACAAATCAACAATATCTCATCAATAACCAGCCCATAACCATAACCAACCCCTGAGTCACCACTATTTTAATAACCTAGTTTTAAAACTAACCGTAACATGAATTGGTTTGTTTATCCAAGCATAATAATAATTGTGCTATGGAATGTGTTTCACCAATTTGTAGGTATCTAAAAGATACGAAAGGATAATTTCATCCGTTTGGTTTATTTATAATATCCATGTATAATAATATATACGAGTACCTACCTAGTATTTGAAGTTAGACAAATTTTGATAAGTATCGTATTATGCAGTGAACAAGCACCAAAGACAACGGTGATCGACACTGCAGCCATCAAAGCTCCCCCTGGCAAGGGTTGCCCACGTTGCGGTGGCGTCGTGTTCGCTGCTGAGCAAGTCCTGGCAAAGGGCCGCGAATGGCATCGCAAGTGCTTCAAGTGCCGTGACTGCACAAGGACCCTGGACTCGATCATTGCCTGCGATGGACCCGAATCTGAAGTTTATTGTAAGACGTGCTACGGCAAGAAATGGGGACCTCACGGCTACGGCTTTGCCTGCGGCTCAGGATTCCTTCAAACTGATGGGTTGTCGTAAGTATGGGAAGAAATTGTAGTCAGTTCCTAGCATTATCTACAAGTAAAAAAGGATTCGAGCTGGTGTGCATTCGACCTAATATTTTTATGTGTTCTCTGCAGCCCATGGACTTTGACTTTTAATGGTAGCTATTTAAAAACCCATTAAAATTTTCTTACGGATACATTATTTATGGAGATTAGGATTGTTGCTTTTACACGTACCTAACGTACTAGCAATCAAAAGAAAACAAGAAACTGCTGTCCCGTTAACTGCGATCATGGCGTTCTTAAACTCTCGGTGAATAGGTAGGTACCCACCAGAAACCCCTGAGTCCTCCATATCGTAAGTGCTTAGGAAGGCCATGAGGGAATTTTAGTGGGTGGGAATTCCAAAGGGAATAACATAACACGAAATAAATAATAAATAAATAACACGCCCATGATTTCGATTTTGCGCTCTCCGCAAAATATTGCCTATAACATAATAATCAACCTTAATTTTTATTTGGGATTCGTAATTTTAACCTTCAACTAACTATTTCGTATAGTGAGGAGGAAATCTCGGCCAGTCGCCCATACTACAACCCCGACACCACCGCGATCCTGGCGCCTAAAGGTCAGGGTTGTCCACGATGCGGAGGAATGGTGTTCGCGGCAGAACAGCAGCTTGCAAAGGGAACCGTAAGTAAACCATACCTTATTTTAAATATTTAAATCATACTTTCTAAAGCTTAAGCGGTGATAGCCCAGTGGCTTAGAATTCGACCTCGCATCGAGGGGTCTGGGTTCGAATCCCAGTGGCACGCA
>DWIY01000660.1:0-12166 GCA_018248615.1 Erynnis brizo brizo
TAATTACATAAGTCAATTATCAATTATTGAGAATCATGTAATTGTAATTGGAATATTACACCTTATAATTAGATACCGGGAATTTGTTGATTTCAATAATTGATAATTGACTTATGTAATTACACTATGTACCTATTTGTGTTTAAATTCACGTTGTATCGAAACAAAAGCTAAACAGTGCCTATCATAGTCATTGTAGTCGTTCTACATGTATGATGTAAGGATGTAAGTTAACCCGTCAAATTAATCAGAGCTCTCGCAGTTTGTGCTACGAAAATCTCGGAGACAGGTTACACCGTAGCACAATAATAACATGACATACCTACATATCCTCTAAAATCCTTTGTCAGACCACAAGGTCTCCACCACCACAATTTTTCAACTGTTTCGTACTCACATATTTAAATTGATTAAAAAAGTACTTTTTTGGAGGAAAAAGATGCCCACTGAAAATATAATCGCTTGAAATTCTCTTAGAAGTTATACAAAAGGGTTTCTTCAAATATTTCTTACATCCATGCTTACAATTAGGACCGCTAAGCGCCCGCCGGGGCTCCTTTATATCATCAAGCCCGACCGTGACAGGGCTCAGGTAAAATCAAATCAAATACAAACAAAAATTCTTATCGCTTCTTTCTGAAACATACAATTTATTTTCAATGAACGTATCCATGCAGAATAACAAATTCCGATTGTGTACAGAGCACAAATGGAATATCGAGGGGCACCTTATATTTGTATTTGTTTTCATAATTAAACATAACCGTTGTTTGTGGAACAGCTAGGTACAAAACAAAAATATAGCATTTGGTCTATATTTGATGCAGTTCAAAATTTAGGTAACTTCCACAACGCTATGTTTCATAACTCATACCTACTACGTATTGATATTGTCATTTCATTATTTTACGTATAAAATTTTCACGGGTTCCTACTTCGATTTAACAGCAGCGCGCACGTTATCTACTACTCTAATATAAACAGTGTACCTAGCCGGATAAATGTGTTCAAATGTACATATACGAAGGCACAGATAACGTTATTTTGTTTTAGGTGTGAAATACGGTTAGCTTGCTTTGGTGCGGACGCAATTTCAGTGTGTAATGAAGCGGGGTCGCTCCGTCGCGCTATGGCAGTCGGTTTCGCGCTGTTCACGGAACTATTTTATATCAAAGATCTCTTTTGCTGCCACGAGGGGAAAGTACTTTGAAAGGATACTTACAACTTTACAACTAGCGTAGCAGACTATGTTCGTTGATTGTAATAGATTATTTTTTAATTTATAACAAAAAGGAATTTGTCCTTTGTTGAACCTCATGTAGGTAAACACTACATACACATACACTACATACTAGAGCCCTTTCGGTGAATCTCTAGTGCAAATAGAGAATAGTGCATGGATTCTTCGATGGAAGTCACTCGATTGAATCAAGTGTTACCCTTGCATGTCTTTTTCAAACGTCCAAATGTATTTTGTAACAAGCAGCCAAGTCAGCAAGCTGCTATTACTAGAGTCCATTATAGTAGCTACTGAATATCAAATCTATTCCGATCACCCATGGTAAAAACCGTACAACACAAAATCCATAGTCAATCTGTAATAATCTGTAATAACCTTTAACTAAGGTGTTGGAAAATCAATTTATTACAGATAAGTTCAGAAAAAATAAAGTTAAATTCAAATTTAGCGAATAATTAAATTATAAGTATTGTACCTACTAGTACAATTATCACAAAAACAGGATGTTTTATTTTCTTAATGCATACAAACATTAATTTGCATTGGCAAAATTACTAAAATTTGTACGTCTAAGTACCTAAAATTCTTACCAAACTCACATTGGTTGACTGGTAGAGAATGCCACTAGGCATTAAGTCCACCCATTTTTAAAAACCAATAAAGGATTTATAAAAATATCATCATAATTAACAAATTTCTAATTGTGTCCCTAAAATAAACGTAACGGAGTATATAATAAATATCAAATGAAATGACGTGGGTACTCAGAATAAGCAAATTAAATAATGATGTACCCTTGTCACCGAGTTTCGCAAAAGCTGACAATTAAAATTTCTGGGGCACATCAACTTTACATCAGATTTATCTTGTTACATAATAATAATTATTACAACATCGGCCTAGGATTCATCCATACTGCCGTCTACTAGTTTAATCCAGTTTGTTAGGTGACCACCAGATTTCGATCAATCAACGTCAACTGTTTTTATTGAACTTAGATCGAATGTCCAAAAAAATCAAGTGTGCAGGTTAAATCGGTATCGAAGAAATCGCAATATTAAATGTAGATTAGTCGACTTTAAAGGGATCGATTAAGGTGATTATGTTTTGAAGTTACTCAAATAGAGTAATCGACGGCAATCAGGTTAAACTCCATTAAAAATTAAATTCGGAATATAAGAGAGGAAACGTTGAAGGAACACCCGTGAATTCAATTTCCTCTCTTTTTCATATGATCTGATGCGTAGGTAATAAGCATTTTTTCTCTGTAATCTGGCTTCTAACCGAAATTGGCAGAGATGGAATTATTACTTTTAATAGAAAGAAATACGTGACGCGGAATACGAGCTTTTGAGGCAGAAAATATTACTCCCGAAAGACGAAATGTTTAATTTAATTAAGGTCATCTAACCGTTCCTGGGGTTTTCGTAAACATTCAAAGAATAAGTACTATTCGTTACATTTTAATATAATATTTTGTTGCTTTAAATGATAAAATATTTACAGATATTGATTTAATTATTATTGAAGCTGAAATTTTGCTGACATTTAAAAACATGATAATCGAATCAATAACCATTGCAGATGGCGATGTTGGTGCAATAATTAATGAGCCAGACAGAGCGCGTTGGTATTTAATTTATTTGAGTTATTATAATATTGGTTCCAATCACTTTATATGTCCCACAGTGCTTCCCATATGCCACAGTGTCCCATAATGCTCCACATACGTGATAAGTGAACATATGCGACGATATGATGACCTGAGTGACGTGGTGATTAAGACATTGATGAGCGGAACATAGGAACCTTGGTTTTATTTTTGGTGAAGCAGAGATTTCAATTGAAGTAGTTATATAAAGCTATATTTTTTAGCTTTAAATTCTGTTTCTGGTCTTAATATGCATGGAATCATTTCAAGAGCAATCATCGTTATCACGCGACACAAACGATGAAGGTTCTATTAATTTTGCAAACATTTTGCTGTTTAAGAGATATCGTGTTGAATTTTCGACATACGTACTGTAAAAATAAAATGGGTTCAATAATTTAATAACCAAAATTTATCGTTGAACATTACTTACAAACGCAATTTTATTCGGGGCCACGGATATTCAAAACTGGTGGTTAACGTACCGATTTCATTAAGTGCTTAATTATAATATCCATTATAATGATGCAAAGCCTGTTAATGTACTAGCTTTATATTGGAAAATACTCATATCAGTGTGTACTATAAGTTCGATAAGGTATAATACTATCATTAAAATAATAATAGAAATTAATAGGACTATAAATTTTTAAATTGGATGCTTTATGTAAATTTATAAATGTCACCCGCTGTAATAGTCCATGAAAGACACCTGAATTCTGCCAATCCGCAACGAACGAAGTATAAAGCCTAAAATATACTCTCTCAAAGATTAACCGATAATATTGGTAAGTATATAGCGGCTGGCAAGAATGCCCATTAATTTAGGTCTACCTACCAAACGTCGCGCTCTTAACCCGCCCTGAAGCTGCTAATTTTTTTGTCTAACAAGTCTTTAAATTATGACATTTAATAAATAAAAAACGAATCCACGAAAAAATATTTCCAGTCGGAATACTATATTCGGGCCTTTAAACTCAATCATCTACGGCTGAGTGTGACGATAAATAACTGTGAAACAAAAAATTGAACCGCTGGTTGAGAGGAGGTCGTTATTGATGTAGTACTTAAACGAGGAATACTTTTCATTTGTTATTGCCGACACCTGTCTGTTCCTTTTATCTACTCTGTGACCGTACGGAGTGCGGGTGCGTGTTTAGTGAGTTAAGTATTTTTCGTAAACTGTCAAAAACGTCTCTGATCAGGCATCAAAAGAGGTCGCTTTTAATATACCGTTATATCTGGTTACGCTGAAATAATATTCATGAGTGATTAGTGTAAGTAGGCATTTTTGTAGATACATATAAAATCACCTTAGGGAGAACCACAAAAATCTAGCTCAGACAACAAACCTCTGGAAACCGAAAAGAAACATTTTGCATCAAACAATCCTGCTAAATTACGTAGGTAGTCCATTAAAAATCCTCGTAAAAGAACCGCCTATTTAAAAAACAATGATGATTCCATTCCGTAAACTGTTTTTTTTTGTTGAGTAGTTTGTAGTTTTAAATATTGGAGTGCCGCTTTTTGCGCTTTTGTGTAGTTATTTCTCTGGTGTCATATTTAAATTCTAGCACGGAGTTGCAATATGGAATTTCAAATTTGTTGAATGTGTGTGTGTGTATGTCGAATGTGTAAGGGAAACGGACAGTCTACGTTCCGCAAATTAAATTTTATCTGTACGGGGACTAAGCGCTCATAATTATAGACGAGCGGCACGACGTCGACGGCAGAGTTAACTGTAGCCGTCGACACCGGTCGTCGGCATTCGGCGGCAGCCGTCAATGCATCGGGGGCAGTCGTTGACGTCGACGGCAGAGGTCGGCGGCGGTCGACGGCAGCCATCGTGCCGTTGGTGGCAGCCGTCGACATTTCAACGGCGTGCAGTTGTCTTGCCTTCTACATCGTGCCGCTCGTGTATTTGAGCCCTAAGATTTTCGTCCTCATACCAAATGAAACGCAAAGCAAAAGAAACATCGAGTATTTATGTTACTATATGAGTATGCTACTGCCTCACAGCGGCTTATTTTTGTATAGTTCAAATTGTCATTCTTTATATAAAATTTTTTACCGTCTAGAAAGCGGTAACGGGCCTTACCGACCTTACCGTGCACGTGTTCGCGAGAGCGTGTTCACACGGAGTGGATAACAATGCCGCGCGGCTTATTAGTCTTCATCAACCATTCCAAATAATAAAGAGTAACAAAATAGAATATTTATAATTCACTGCGCTACGAGGTTAAATGTGGCCGTTTATTTCACAGTTTACTGAAAGACGAGACACTTTTTATTCGTTTTAACGATGGTAACAATTATTTAATTACATACATACATGTAAAATTGTTCAGTTTCTTAGTTTTTGCCTACATTTACTACGAGTAAGTATCTACGAAAACTATGAATAAGAAGTTTTGACAAAATATGTTTGTTTCTTTTAGTGGCCGTTTTATATGGAGGGGGTAGAGCCGTAGGTAATTGCTCGTCCGGGGATAGCCTTACCGTCACCCTCTTTACGTGTGGTTTCCGCATGCTTTATTTGAGGCGATTGTCTTAGCCCTCATGAGTATCAACACCCAGCCACGTACGACCTCAGAAAAGATGTACATACCTACTATTTGAAGCTGGACGGCTTTTCTTATCCGTCATCATTTTTTTATCCGATATCATAACAAATCAATCATGTGGCAAATTTTAGTAGGACTTTCAATATAATGCTTTTGCTTTCAATGCTCTGAATATTTCTCTATTTGAACTTAATTAAAACAGTTCGAAAGTACGTCATACATTCAGTTTTATTTACGAGCTGAGTGTTTAACGTGGAAATTGGGTAGCCATTAAGCGAAAGATATGATAATAGTCACAGATAACGTTACCGAGGGACGTATAGAATGATATATCTGCCGATATTCCCTCAGAACAATCCAATCCCGAGATCGTGTTAACCAAGTTTATTGTGAGCTATCAAACTGGAAGCCTATCACATCGAAAAGCTAAATCAGTAATAGGATTGAACGCGTGGGCAGAGAAGAAGCGGGTAACCGGTAAGCTCATGATTACTCTCGTTTTAGACTGACCTGCTTTAGGAGAATTTAAAATAAATTTTTCCAAGAATTTTAATAACATTTTGCCGTCGAATGTATATTTATGATAATTATTATAATTGCATATTCATTACTAATAAATCTAAAGAACCGTCAACCCTTTTCTTAAATTTAATAAATAATTTAAGACTATAGTCTTGACAAGGGAAATTTTAACAACGTAATACCTATATAGCTTATTTAACCATCACTTAACAACACTATACAATAGTGGGTACGGGTCGAATAAACACAAATTCTATGTAATACAAATAATTATGTATATATTATGTAGTCACAGCGCCAGACGGCCCATTAGGCGCCAATTTGTTGACTCACCGTACCGTGATAGTCTTTAATCTCATTGATTTCGTGTCGCTTGTGACGCGCTTCCAGATCTATATAAAAATATAAGCCGTAAATTACTCTACCTTTACCACTCTATACATACGTATTACGTACACTATCAATCCCAATGCGATGGCGCCCTCTGCAAACAGTCGCCTAACAAACACTAGGCAATTAGCTAGCCCGATATCGCGAGAGCCTTTAGATCTCACGCACATTTTAACGCTGTTTCTAGCCATGATGTCCTCAGCCAACTGGCATGGATTTTTACGCCCAACAAACATTTCCACTACGTAAATTATTATCTAACTATGAAAGATCACCTTACCTTTAGTGCCGTGGTACGTTCCTACCCATTAGTCGACAGTTAGTTAGCCCACCATATCGCGAATACCTTTAATCTTACTCGTACTCGTTCAGTTTTTAGTAAAACTGAAAAAAGTTATAATTCACACTGCCTTGAATCAGATGAATGTTTCCACTTTCCACTATGAAATTTATTCCTTTGGTGCCGCGACCTCTCATAGGTACTAAGAGGTCACGGCCCGCACTGCCTCCCATTAGCCGGCAATTTGTTAGCCCACCATATCGCGAAAGCCTTTAATATTATTCGTACTAGTTCAGTATTTAGTAAAATGGAAAAAAATTAGAAGTCACACTGCCTTTAATTAGATTAATGTTTCCACTATGATATTTATTCTTTTGGGGGCGCACTGTCTCTCATTAGCCGGCAATTAGTAAGCCAACCAAAAATAAGCCTTTATTGATCTTACTCGTGCTAGTTTAGTTTCTAGTATCTAACATCTGAAAAATGGCAAGTCACGCCACATTAAATCAGAATGAATATTTTACCAGATGAATATTTCCACAGTCCCATTAGCCGGCAATTAGTTAGTCCACCATGCCGCGAGAGGTTTAAATCTGACTAATCTCGCGCTACTCTTATGTTGACTTTTGCCGACCGGTTCTATAGCCACGTAACGTTATTAGACTTCTAGAAAGCTGCGTTAAAAATAATGCTTTTGTTACATTAAAGGTATTTTCATGACACATGGGTAACCATGCATATAAATGTTGCACGATGTATAATTTAGTTTAACAAAGCACGTTAAATAAAAGCGAAAGAATACCCGCTCACTGACTCCTCACAAATCTCAAAAACTTGATCCACGACCATAAATACAAAAAACGTTTTTGAAAATTTCATCCCCAAAAAGGTGAAAATGTTTCAAAAGTTGTATGGAACTCCACTATGAAAAACGAATCCTGAGGGGTCATAATAGTTGTAAAATGATTACTATATTATTTGTGTTTGACTTGTTATCACACCCATTCATTATAATGTTAACGAGTTGTACCTATCTCTTTTAAAGCCTCTTATCTACCTATGTAGAGTCGAATAAACATTTCACCCGGTGGTTCAATTTACACGTTCCTATATGTATGTAAAAGGCCGCGATCCCACACCTCTATCCATTAAACGGCAATTTGTTACCCGGGCTAGCCCACTGTCAGGGCATAAGTTTCATGAATACGATATTGACCAAACTAAAATAGATGTCTTAAAATACAAAAAGAATCATCAAATAGAAAGAAAGCTTGAGGTTCATGCTTCGTTTAGCTTCATCTAGAAGGATGTTCTTCACGTCTTATGTTTCGGAGAAGTATGGTCGCTGGGTCTGGGGGCACGACAGTGCCCCCCGCCAAGACGTATATTTTACTTGAGGGAAGTATCTTAGTTCTCATAAGTAGCAAAGCACCCGCATACAACCTCCGATAGGTTTTTTTTTCTCTATTTGAGGTTGAATGGACGGGTTGCAGTGACCACTTAACATCAGTTGGCCTACATGCCCTTTGATACTCTGAAATATCTACCGTCCTCCCAAACAAACGGAGTACCATTATTCATTTTCAAAATGCATTAAGACACATAATTGTCATGTCATTAGTCTAAACACTTATTTTATGGTCGGGCTACCTTAATCAGCTATAGAGATCTATTGTCAATCTCCCGTCTACAGAAGCAAATCAGCTAAATGGTTCTCAGCTATTGTATTGCCCATAATGCGCGTGCCAATTTTCATTAAGTATACGTCTTGATGTTAGTGAGATAATTGCTCAATTTTATACTCATCATTAAGATAATGTTTATTAGTGGATTTATTGATATGCTGATCTCAAAATATGAATTTAATTCACTAGTAACTATAAGTTAAACAAATGTTTGTCGCTAAACTTAAACCGGCACCGGTTGGCACTTAAATTGCTATCCAATGGAAGAGTAATGTGGGGCTCGCGGTCTCCCGCTCCAACGCTAATCCAAACAGTTAGCGCACAAAATTTAAAGTGTACAGAAGTGTAACAACATGTAGGTAGTTTGCTTAAAAATGGATGCATAGCTCTTGAGCATACGCAGACAAAACTTGCCACTGACACGAAATCTATAAATAATAGCAACAATCGGTACACTTAGTCTGTAGACGTAACTGTTAAACGAAATTATATATATACATACTTACAAAATACGTTCGTATACCGTATTTGACCTCGTAGAATGGCACTCTGTAACTCCTTTTTTATGTAATAACCGACTTCAAAAAAGGAGGAGGTTACTCATTTCGACCGTATATTTTCTATTATACAGAGTATAAAATAACTTATTGGATTGATATATTTACAAAACATCAGATATTATTGTATGAATGTGGATTTCTGTAGGTACTTTTTATACTCTTTGATAAAGGGTTGAACCATTTTCAGTCGGCCTTGGCTACATTAGCGCTAGTGCCGTTCGATGTTCAATAATGCTAAGCCGTTGATAATTCCGATACAAATACTTACTTTGAATTATCTAAACTAACCCAATTTAGTAATTCTTTCATGACTCGCAATAAATTCTTATTTAAATAACAATTAGGTAATTGAATATCAATCTTTTTTATTCAATGAGTAGCGAAAGTTAATATAAAAACCGCAAAATATGAATAAAATTTATTGAAGTTACCTATTTTACTTTGATATAATTAATACCTACCTACTTTAAAGACTTGTCTTCAAGTCATCTCAAAATAACTACTCTTTACCATTACCTCATATTAACTCTTCATTTTATTAACGAAGAGTTCTGAAGCCGAAAGATTTAACATAAATCTAAAATTAATAATTCCCAACATTCCGGGTGATTTCAAAATATTCTGCTCGAGCAAGCCAGCTAAACTAAAAAATAACCTTTGTTTACATTGAACGCAAGTGAAATAGACGAACGGTTGACGCAAAAACTTTACCCCGTTGACCCGGTTGTTGGCATTTAAATTGTTGTCTCACGGCAAAATAATACGGGGATCACAGCTCCCGCTCCGATGCAAATCCAAGCGGTTCCGAGTTGAACCAGCTCTAGCTACTAGTAAAACTAAAGTACCTACTATTACTATTCGATGCGTAATATCTACGACTATCTTCCAAATAAATAGTTTCGTATACCAGCAAGAAAAGTTTTAAAAGTAGCTTATGATACTCTTCAATCAAGTAAAAATTAATCGCTGTCTCGATGTGATACAAGCACGAACAAACAAACGCGTAAACAGGACCTTACAATGAAAGTTTTAGAGTAAAAGAAAAACAAACATACAAACTAACACTTTTCGGCGGTAATTATTACTGTCAAAAAAAAGGTTTTTTGAAATTTGACTAGTAGGTTTTTCCAGAGATTGTCGCGTTCAAATAAGTTCAATCTTATATTATACTTTTCTTGTTTGATATGGACCGGAATATTAACATAAATTTAATACAAGCAATACTAAAACTAATTAAATTAAAGGTAAGTTTGTGGTACCTATATACCTTCCGTCTGCACGTGGGTTGGATCCAATAAGGAGTGTTGTACACGTAATTGCTCGATAAGAGCGACCACACTTAGAACGTTTTCTGAGCTATTGTTCAAATAATTTTAAATCTGTTTGTAATATCGTAAAAAACCTTTTATAAAATTCATATAAACTTACTTATTAAGTAATCAATTTACACTTTTGATATCTCTACTAACAATAAACTCACGGTTTACAAGCTTTTCAACAAACTTTACTATTACTACAACAGTATAGAGGCTTACTTATAAGATCATAGAACGATCAGAATTAAAATCTTAAAATTACTTTTTTTAAATAAATATAGGGCAAAGGCAATGGCAGGCATAGCAAAGGCAATGGCATAGCAAAGGCAATGGCAGGCAGGTAGTTGCAATATCGTTAACCCCTATAATACAGGCTACCCTTTGTCGAACGTCACTCATTTTCAATCACGTGCCTTGCC
Source organism: Erynnis brizo brizo (assembly GCA_018248615.1). Lineage (NCBI taxonomy): Eukaryota > Metazoa > Arthropoda > Insecta > Lepidoptera > Hesperiidae > Erynnis > Erynnis brizo. Next base: position 10,628 of record DWIY01000660.1, read on the forward strand.
TTAGAACAGTTCTATGTAACCAGAGTTTAATTAACGTTTCAATATGGGTATACCTTGTACCGGTATAGATAGATGTAGAATACATAATATTTAAAGTTAATTCATGCATGTCTACGCACAAATACGAGAATATAGTAGTTTTCAAGTCAAAACTACAAGAATTTTCGCAGTTACACCGGAAACACGTGCAATATCCATTGTCCATTTCTGTAACTATCTCTTTGTCACGTTTGTAGCCTGATTTGTCACGAGCTTGCCTCAAACAATGGAGATGCCATCGCTATCTCACTTACGAGTATTGTGAGGTGAAAAGGTTTTTGTTGTTCACTAATATTCTATTTCTTTGTAAACTAAAGTCCAAAAACACTGCTTTTATTTTATTTGAGTGTGATTTTGTTATATATATGGTATTTATTTAAATTACTGCATTTAAATAACACCTAATTTTGTAAAATTTTACCAATTCATAAGTTTAGCTTTCTCCTTTTGTTATGTCAATCGGTTTCAGAGTACTGTGTGTAGCTCTCAACAGCTTAGAAATTAGAAATTAGAGCATTCTATGTTGCTTTATTTTAAACATTGCTGTAATGCTTTATTGTAAAAATATGTATTGTTGTGTCTCAAAAATAAAAAACATGTTCTCTTTCTTTCTTTCAAAATTTTTTTATTTCGATCAATTTGTTTGTATTATGTAGTATCATACATACTCATATTTGTTTTAGCTATTATCCGCAGACAACACAATTCCGAATTACAATTCCTTCATCACATCTGCATTCTAATCTATCACAAGTTTTTAACACACAACAAATAAAAACATGTGCAAGAATAGCTTTCAACAAGTTTTAAATAGAATAAGAATAATTTTATTATGAAACATACTTAGTCTCGGTGAGCTAGTTTCTTAGGTACAGCTGCTAGATAACATTATTTCAGGTTCAGCTTTAAGTTTGTTGATGTTGATGTAGGTTATAAATATGCTATTTGGCCATTTTATAATATTAAAGATTTAGTACTTTTTATAGAAATATAATTTCATTGATATTTTTTGCGTTTAGAATGACTCGTGAGATTGCCAGTCTGGACCACTAGTTGTAACTGAATTATAAGTGGATACCTCTACGGTAATTAATATCCATTCATTAATTAAAACTTTTTATCTTGCAGGTAATTTTTTTTACATCCGACAGAAATTACTGCCTACTTATTATATCCACTTAATCAGTTCATTCAGAATTTGTCCATGGAATCCAACGCTTGTTGCCTATGTATTAATTCCACTTGTATAGGAATTAAGCTTCGACGGCGAATAAAAACATGGGGTTAGAGGCTGATATGACTGGATGATATTGCCAGAGACTGCCAAAGATTTATTCTGTACATCAGTTTAATGGGCCCCAATGGCTGACAATTTTATAATAATCTTGATATTTCTTTATGACGTCATGCTCGTTGTTGTGGTAATCCATACTAATATTATAAATTCGAAAGTAACTCTGTCTGTCTGTCTGTCTGTCTGCTACGCTTTCACGCCTAAAC
>DWIY01000661.1:0-12161 GCA_018248615.1 Erynnis brizo brizo
CAGCCGAAAAAACGCTTCTATTGGTTAGACGTTGAACCACTGACCAACTGACAACTGACGAACCAATCGCGTGAACCTCAGCGCAGTCAATGTCAATCGACCAATGAAAGTTCTGCTCACCACTCGTGGCGGCCACTATACTAGAACTTTCCGATAGACAGTGTTCTAAAGGCCATGTCGCACGCAAAATTTGCTCGAACGACAATTAACGTCATTGCATACATTTTGTCGTATGTCATATGTTACTATTTCAATGGACAACTCCATGCCGAGCTTTGTATTTAAGTTCAGTCGTGTCGGTCGGTCGGTAGATTGTCAGCCAATTGGAACAAGGCTTTAGGGGAGGAAACGCTTCATTCGGCCGTATACCGAATACTAACCGAATGTTACTGGAATCTCTAGATATGGCCTGCAAACTCATTTGCTACTCCTATTATGAATGAAAGAAAAGAAATCATGAAAATACACGCCCACTCTAACACTTCCTACCACTGACATATCAGTAAATTGCTGATCAAATCCACTGACAGCGATCAGAACACGCGAATCCCGAACCCCAAATCCTAGATAACACGAAGTGAATTCGAACGACCAAAGGTCATCTTTATTCCACTAGCAAATTGTCGTAACGGGCGTTTGTTTACCGGCCACAGGCACCCGTCTGACCCGAAACACGAAACTGTGTCAAGCAGTTTATTCAATCTGCCGACTGGAGACTCTTATGTGGACCGCACGCGAAAACCCACCTAATCCGAACGTAGTAAGATGCAAATTTGCAACGCGACACCATGGGGCTATGCGTCGTGGATGCATATTATGCTTTCTGTCCTTGAATGTGGCGCTAACAATCTTTCAAAGAAAGATTGGATTGAGAAAGTTGTCTTTGAACTTTCTTCTACGGTTTCATGTTCAATATTGCGGGCGATAAGGACTACGGTACTAAAATCAGTCACTTCAGCAGGTTTCAATACGAGAGAAATTTGATAAAATGAAGTTAGAAAAATGCGTTATAGGCAAACTTTGGAACGGTCTTCCGGCTGACGTATTTTCGCCGGACTATGACATGGGGTTCTTCAAAAAGGGCGTAAAAACAGCTCTTCTTCAAAGCCGGCATTGCACTGACGACTTCTCTGGTTTTGCACGTGTTTCTCTGCTCTACTTATAAAAGAAAAACAATAAAATAGAAATAAGCTTTATTTGCACACAAGGAACAGATACATTAAAGGGTTTATCGACTGTTATCGATAACAATAGGGACTCATGGCTTAACATGCCCACGGAAGCACGGAAACGCGCATTTTTATTCGCCACTAGCAGTCACCCATCCAGGTACTGACCGCGCCCGAGATTGCTTAACTTTTTCAAACGCTTGCGCTCTACCCAAGCAGCGGGGCTATGTGCGGTGAGAAGTTATATAATTCGTTTTATTATCCAAAATACCCTAAAAGTACAGTTTATCTCATTGCAAATAGTGTTAGCTGTTACAGTGGCAGTTTCTAGATGCTGGCACTAAACGATAGTGTAAATTGGCTGGATATTTTAAATGTAACGCCTTATCGGGGGTGAAATGCGTGCCGGCTCGTTATCTCCACAGCCACGCCATTTTATGTACTTGTTTGACGTGCATAATTTGTTTTAATTTCACTGTTTCCTTTTAGTTTCATATTTATAACTACTTATACTATCGAATTCATCAGTGAAAGATATAACCGCTAAGTAAGCATAGAGTGTTAAATTACTTATTTATATTAGATAATTTGCAACAATCCCCATGTCTTCACGTTTCAATCCCTGCACTTTGACGATAGTGTTCGTGCTCGGAGCATATAACTACTTATATATCGAATTCATCAGTGAAAGATATAACCGCTAATTAGGCATAGAGTGTTAAATTACTTATTTATATGAGATAATTTGCAACAATCCCCATGTCTTCACGTTTCAATCCCTGCACTTTGACGATAGTGTTCGTGCTCGCAGCACAGCTCATTACCATATATAAGATTGCGATTATAAACAAACAAACAATACGCTTCACACTCAAAGCCACACACTAAGATTCCCTGTGTCGTGGATACCATGGACACATACAAGTAAGCCCACACCCAAACAACAATTCAAATTCATCATTCAAATCTCTGCTCTGAACTCGAACCCAGGACCCTGCGCACAGCGCACCGGCGTCGTAACCACTGCGCCACATAGGTTATAATTCCTAGCTTAACAAAAATCCATACGAGTTTCTGGATATAGATACATCGCCGCTGTTCCTACCGCCTACGTCATGTCACCCCAGCACTAAATCAGTACCAATTTCGTTAATCTTAACGCTCTGCTAACGAAACTCGTCGCTAAATCCAGCGAACGTGGCACTCGCACGGAGGAACAGATTATCGAGCCCGTCAGCCGTGTTAGATAACACGCTACGTCACATGCTCCTTACCAAATACCGATATCATTATCAACTAATGCCACATACGAAGTATACGAACTACAGAAGTCAAGCTAGGGATGGATAACTGACATTGCAATGAAGTACGAATACGAGTATTTATTGTGAGGCTTTTGATCGTCCATCTGGCCACATGAAAAAAAAGGGGCGGCCCTTTTTTCTGGGGAGAAAAAAAGAGGGGGGAGGAGACTTAACTATCTATTTACATACTTAATCTTCCATACTAAATAGCTGTTCTTTAGTCTCCCTAAAACTCGAGAACGGCTGAATTGATTTTTGTTTTGGTTTCAAAGTAAGTCCAATGAAACTTTAAACTGTGATATTTTTTTAATGCGAGGAAAAAAAATACAGTGTTTGTTTTTTCTTCTTTATGAAACCTCTTGTTTGGAAGAGCGAAGACTGCCGGGTCAGCTAGTTATTTTAAAAAATCTATGTCGCGTCGCGTTGTTCAATATGTTCAATCGCGTTTGCATGAAACTCTACTTCTGTATTATTTATCTGTGCTATCATATTTACTTGAACGGTTTATTGCTCGAAAATCGTAAGAGTGCGGATAAGATAAGAGATAAAGATGTTTGGTAATCAAACGTTATCGAATTCGCGAAAAAAAACATAAATAGATACCTACTTATCTTTTTTTCGCTTTTAATGTAAAATGTGTTATAAAACCAATGCTAGTGCATTGTGTTCATCCGTGCAATTGCCTACAAAATGTTGAGACAAATCTGTCTATTTTTTTCTGTCTGGTAGAAAAATACTAAGCGATCAAAGATTGACAATATAATTATTATTATTTTCTAAACAGATTTAATTCTCGTACCTACATAGCACCCTTTAATTGACGGATGGTTCAAACGACCATTGCAATTTTTATGATAAGTAAAGAAGTTTTTTTTTTGTAAAATACGGGTTTTTTTCTTTACAAGGCAATTTAATCGACTTTGAACATGAAAAGACACTTAATATTAGTGCCTAGATAGTTAATTTAATATCAAGTTGATAAAATATCATTTACTAATATTCCAATATAAGGCTTGCAAATCAGCAGCGCAAAATATTTAAATATCATTAATTAGAAATTTAATGCAATTCGTTAATTACATTCCTCTGCAAATAAAAAGAAGACAAGTTGCATAACGAGATGCCTTTTGTAAAAATGAAAGAAAAAAAAAGTAAAAGCGAACGCACCGCACGGCGTCATACTGGCAACATTGAACGCGCGCGAAAAAAAGCAATGGCCGCCTCAAGGTCACAAGAAGCTGTCCTAGTCACGGAGGGCACTTACATTTTTTTATAATGGCTTTAGGGGCTCCGTGAAACAGGCTGGTTTTAAAATTTATGCTTCACTAGCTTATGTCTGCGACTTCATCTGCGTGAAATTAATTTAATTAGTAGTCGTTTCTTGCGTGTCATGTAAGCAGCGCTATCTCCTGAGTACCTAATAGATGGATTTTTTTTACACAAGTTTTGTGTCATAAAAAACTTACATATATTTTATTACAGTATAAAAAAATCACAGTAGGCGTTGAAACAAAAAAGCGTGTAAAGGATTTATTCAAATATTATGTTCTACTCTGTAACAATGTTAGGTGACGAGTTTCAATAAAATACGAAAGACGTCTACTACGTCTCTATTAAATAATATTTATGCAAAATTTGAAGTAGATTGGACCAAGGAATCACGATGTCCCATACAAAACTTGCCCCCGTTTTTACCCCCTTAGGAGTATGATTTCCAAAATTCCTTTCGGATGCCTACATCATACAAAGAACGCACTCTCCAAATTTCTAGTCTCTATTATGCGTTATCCGTCAGTCATTCAGGACAAAGAGTTTTAAATAGGTATATAATTATAGATTTCTCAAGCGCCAATCGCTTCATCGTTTTAAGTATTCATTGCTCCTCAGGTATGGCCGCGGCTTCGGTGGACGCGTTGCAAAGAGCAATGAACCATAAAATCATTAATTGCCATAATGTTAACGTTACGATTATGGTCGCTCATAGTTGGACTGGACATTCAAGTTGTAATGTGGTCTCCCGCAAAAGATTAAGCCTCGAATATACGACCAGTTGACCGACGCAGCATTACGCTCAGGCATGCTCGCAGATTAAATGAAAAGATTATATATAACTAATTTATTTAATACGCGTGTAATAAATGAACATACTTTTAAAATTTAATTCTTAGTAAGTAGTCATAAAAGTATCTAGGAATTAATTTTTTTATCATCATGAAGCAAACGTTATATTATGAAAATATGAAAATTTAATTGTTTTCCAACCTTAACGGCATCTTAAAATTACCTAGCAGAAAAATATTACTACAAGACAAATGAATTTTAACAAATTTAATAATTAAGTGGAGGTGTCGCTTAAATATACCTAAAGGTAGTCACAAAATATGGTCGATAAAATCAAGACGCCACTATCGAGTATCGATATTGCGAGCCGCAAAACCAGAATCTCATTGTAGACCCGTTCGAGAAAAAAAGAAGAAAAAAAACAGGCGTACTGTACGCGCCCAACGCATGGGAACCGAGTAGGCGCATCTTTACAATTATTTTTTATGCAGTCATTTTGGACCTTGCTTCAATGCATTACAGAATATTTCAGTTGCCGTGTAAGGATGGTTAAAAAAGTTGGCAAAGCCGTAAACGGACTGTTGCACCTGTCTCTAGACACAGGACTAGATATTCGTCGAGCCCAAGATACAAGGCGAATTACAAGACGATAAAATTATTTTTTCCCGAGATCCACCACAGAATCGATAAAATTTACCCTGAGACGTCGAAAACGTCGGACATTGCTGAAAAGTGTTTTTTACTTTTTCCTCGTTGATATTGAAGACACGCACGTTGTAGCGCAAAAGAAAAGATGTCGCCATAAGAAATTAATTCAACGTCGTTGAATGTTTGACAGATTGCGAGATCTCGTTCCACTAGTCGCGCCGTGTAGACGTTTTTTGTGTTTCTTTGTTACATATTTGTTACGTGTAAACACAGAAGCTATCTATATAGGAATCTTTTTGACACTTAACATGTTAGTCTATTAACTACTAATGATGTTATTTTAGCAATATATTTTATATGGTTATTTTTAGCTTCATAATGCCGACGCATATTAAAATTATAGATGCTTAATTTATTATTTGAGCTTTGATTGATTGCTTGAACGAGCACTATTTCTTCAGGACTTTCATTAAAATATAGGTAATACCTAAACATAAATCGAATACTTTCAATTTAAACTCGTTTGAGCAATCATATTTCTAGTTAAACAACTTATGAAATTTGCATAGGATTTATCTTTATTTACTTTAGAGTTTTGCTGGGTAAAAATATTATAGTTAATAGGCACTTTTACTGTGTCACTTAATTGCCTCATGGACCGGTCTGGACAGCTTCGCAGTAGCAACGACTTCAAATTACAACGACGCGTCTACATTGCCTGATTGCTGCCCTATACTAAGTGACCAGATACCAGAGATGATCACGTTTTAAAATGCGATGAAACAAAACGTATTATTACTGTTTTGCCCAGCTTTTGAGCGACGATCAGAGAGAAACAGCAAGAAAGGAATCGTTGAAAAAGCCATAATGCTGTAATTTTCATAAAAAATATATAAACGAACCAAGAAAAACAAAATACTTTATTACACATTTTAAATAGATACAAAAAATATACGAAACAGAAAAAATAATATAAAATAAATAAATAATCAAAAATTATGTGAACGATAGGGAATGAGTTATTTGTTATTAATAAATACATAATTTACAAGACATTGCATTATAATGAACATTGTAACTGAATTACTGTCAGTTCAGATAAAGTAGTGATAATCGAGAGAAGGCCAAGTCAGTTTGACCTGATACCCCAAATATCAAATTATCTACATACCTATAAAAACATGCAGGTTCAAGATAAATTGTGGCTTTTCCTATACAAAAAAGGATAGCCCGATAATTCAATATTAGGTAGGTACTAATACATTATGCACGAAATCACAAGAAGAAGACATAAAAGAAAAAAATAACTATCGAAGTCTCTAGCAAAAATAAATTGAGTAACCAATAAGATGTAAATGTCTATAGCTTTAAAAGTAAAGAGCAAATAAAGGGACAGCAGTTATAACATAAGGAAAAAGTAGCAACCAAATCTTTATTACCAATTCAAACAAAACATTTGTGTTAAAATATGTAATAATAAAAATATATTATGCATGTGAGGCATTAATGGGATTTTTTTATGTTAATAAAGTTACGGGCAATCTTCAAGAATGACAGTAGTATTTAGGTACAGACAACAACTTTATCCTACCTTTGGCAAGAGTGAAACTAAGTATGTTAAGTTTTATAAATACAATTTGTTGGTACATATTTAAGGTGGTTTAAAATTTGCAATCGAAACAGAAGTACATCCTTGCTATATGGCAGGTAATGCGAGCCGAAGTATTGAAGTACTTAACTACAATGATATTGAACCATTATACTTCTAAAGTTAATGTTTCAATAATATTTTCAAAAATTAAGGCATACTATGCCTATGATGTCATTTGGTTTGACCTACGCTTTACCTACACACGTTTTACCTCTTATGAGTCGCATTATTTTGTTATGATGTAAATAAATGTCAACTTTATGGAAATATTATTGTGTCATTGGTAGGTAGGGATTGAAATGTCTAGTTTATTTTATTATTATTAAAATGCATCATTTGAGTACCAAGTTATACCTATATATTAATATACACCTATTAATTACTCATTGTTATTTTTCATCGAAATAATTATATAAGCTGTCATAATAATGACATTTTTATGAGCATAACTTTTGAGTGACAGAATATAAGACATTGATTATTTACTTATTTTATTTTCACTGAAAGAAAAAACCTATTTCGACCTGTAATTTATGAAGGGATGTGAAAATATTAAACACAGTTTTCTTAAGAAATGTTATTATGCGCGATGCATTTATCTGTTTATGAATTTACTTAGTAAAAATCACATTCAATATAACTAATTAATGGGTATGAAATAGTAACTAATAATAATGAAGGTGTTAATAAAACTCGTCGTAATAATGCTAAATGTGAGATCATAATGGATATAAAATATTATGGCGCGAAAATGACACTTAATGACATGATGGACACAATAATCTGCGTCATAAAATATTTACGCTACTAAATTTCGTTCCAGACATATGCATTATTAGATCCTTATGTCATGATTAAAAAATAAAAAAACGCGTGAAAAAAACTTATCATTACTATTACATGACATAATGATTGTATAGGAATGATCTTGAATGCAATTCAGTGATTGCAAAGAACCTTTACAGGTGCCGTTAAGCAATTCTTTCGTGATTGAATAAAATCGAACGACATTCTAGATCACCTATCCGCTATCGAGGAAGTACCTCGACTGTACCTTACAGTGAGATCATCATAATCGATCAGGGCAGCCTTCGAAACAACACTTATCCACCATTTTAATGAGATACGCTTAGGTAAACATCTCGCATTGACGGCACATAAACATAAAATGAAGGATTTAGTGGCTTAGTGTCAATAGTTTCATAATTGGTGATGAAAAACTGTATTGTAGGTGTTAATGTAATGTTACTCTAGGTCTAGGACAACAGTGCATAGGAGATTTTAAGAATGCGATGTATCTTGAGATTATAAATTTATTGTTGCTAATTAGATACACTGCTAATTAGTGCATTCTCAACTAATGTTTATATTCATATAATTATTAGTATTCTACTAGACGAAACCAATAAAGTCGTTCACAATTAATAAACAACTAAATTACGGATTATAAATAAAAGAGGTGTATGTATGTAATTATTTCAAGACGAATGATTATTATAATAATGTAGTCACAATTAATTAATGTTAGGCCATTATGATGTTTGCATGGAATATTTGTTATTTTTTTATTAAGAAGAATCAATGTGGAATTTAATAATTTTCTGACAATTATCCACATAAATGGAAAATTTTACATTACTTGAACTTCTCGGAATGTTTTCAACTGCGTTTCTGGTTTAACACATGAAACAATTAATTTAATATGGAAAATTATAATTATAATATTTGCAATGCATATTAACAGATAATCGTTTACTGAGATCGTCTTCCGGATCACATTAGACATGTTTCTAAATTTTGAATTCAAATACCAAGGTAATAGCGTCTGAGAGACGTGTTGAAATGTGCGAGATTAAAACTAAAACGGTTGAAAGCAACAGTTAATGAATCGATACGGAATTTCGTACACCCACATGAAATGTTAAACAATTTCGTAACCTTTATAACCTTGCCAATGAATGAGTCGTTTGATAGTAGTACAGTTAACAGCCGTTGTCTCAGTATAAGGGAATTGTTCCAAAACAAATTTACGTAGACGCCGCGGTGACGTAACAGAACACAGCGAGAAAGGTCTGTTCATATTCACACTTGAAAACACTTTACCAGAAGCATTGTTCAGAAACAGCGAGGGTGGCGGGTTTTTGTACTAGTAACATTTATAATTATGTTTACAATGTTGGTAACACTTTCAAATTAAAAAAGAATGTCGAACCATAAGGAATTAATGTTGCCATTTCCACCCGTATCAAAACAAAGCTTATGCCATTTCCACACTGCAGTGTACATACCTGAAACAAAGAAAATGCAATCGTTAATATTGTAAGGAAAATAAACAAACAGACATTGATAGAATTAAGATGACTGTTAAAGGAAAATGGGAACACGGAAGCTACGTCGCAAATGAAATATTTATCACAAGAAATGCAATGGCGGATGGAGAAATTCCTTGAAAACGCAACTAACATTGCATTGCAGTTGCAATGTTTAGAATAAAGCACAGAGGAACTGTCCACTTTTTTATTTATTTTTCAAATACAGAATTAAAACGTAACTACATAATTCAATCCTTTATACATAACTAAAAATTAATTGTATGCCTGCATAGGGTAGAGTCTACCCGGTAGACTGTTCTAAACTTATTATAATTTTTGTAACATCTTTCTTGTGTAATAGTCAACAATAAACGCATACTTTTCTTTTCTTTTTCTTTTCTTAAAACGTACTAATTAAAAACTAATTCAATCCTTTATCTCAATTTTAATTAAGTTTTCGTTTTAAGTCACGTCTTTGGTATAAACATTCAACTAAGTGTGTTGTAACCAAAATAACGGAAAAACTTTTAACAGAGTAACCTTCTATTATAACTTATTAGTATCTATACACGAAGAAAGGAAGAATTGAGATTGAGAGTTGTTTACTAAGATAGTTCTAGAATTCACATACATGAGCGAAGGTCGTTTCCTCAACTAGTGACCCGATGAGCAGGTTGGCGGAAAGATAACTGGATGGATAATATAGAACCTGTGTATGTAAAAATCTCTAAACGATGACGTAACCCTTTCGATTTTTTGCGCATAGGTAACGAATGCACCAGACGCCGATTTTTAAGGTCAAACGCGTTCGTTATGCTTTGAATGTGCCTATAAAGTTATAGGCACTTTACAGATTTATATTGTTTAAAAAAATTGTAACCCAAATGTTAAAATTTTTTTAAACAATGTTGTGTGGATGCTGATTTAAAAAAATATTAATACTTAATATAATAAGTATGGCATCCATGTACGTATACAACATATAGGTAAAGTTGTGTGAGTGGTAAGAAAATGTTTAAAATTAAATTTTAATTTATTTTTTTCAAAGGTAGATTTCATGTTAAGATTCCCTGTGTTATAGGGTCTATCCCTTCCTTGGTGTACATTTAATAGTATTCTTATCTTCACATGGCTGTATCATTAAATTTTGAAGTTACAATAATCGTAAATTAAACCTAAATCCCAAGACTATAATTTTACATGCTTGCGAACGGAAAGTAAACTTGATAAATCTCGTGAGCACATGACTAAACGCTAAACGTTTCCGTCATTACTTACGTATCAGACTTATTAGATTATAGTACTACTATTACATATATTATACATACAGATGTGTATGATTGTATGTAATCGAATGAGTGCAGTTGAGGTATAGGGTTACGCTTCCACGAGGCGTGCGATTGCGCATGACTGAATATTTTTATAGTTCGGATGTTGCATTGTTACACTTGTATGTGGGAAATATTATCCTAGAATGTAATTTTAGTGTTATTTATCATTAATCTTTTCTCAATACGAGATAAGTTCCTTCACAGTGGATTGCTCGATCGTATCCTGCTATTTAAATTTACAAATCTTCTTTGTAAGTATGTATGTTATAAGTTATAACACACCTACGAATAGTAAACAAGGATGCAAGTCACAATAAGTGGATATTAGAGTCTTAAAAATAAATTCAATTTGAAACAGACTTAAAGTACCTACTGTGAGAATGTAATTAATTACCTACAAGGCTTTCTTCTTCTACAACTAAGATTATTGTCTCTTATTTGTCTGGAATCCATGTCTCGTCGACTAAGACAATTAGCTTCCTTCATGACGGATTAAGTGAAGTAATTTTTAAAAATTTCTGCCTCATTTAATTTAAATATTTTAAAAAAAACATAATCACATGACTTTTAAGTGTTAGTGGTAGAACTCCTCAGTAGATAGGTACTTAGTTTATACGTAGTGTCGTAGCAATCTTGACAGTTTGAAGATTCAATCTTTCGCGAGAAAATGCAAAATGATAAAATTGATTTTATACAATTGTTTGATTTCCGAGAGTTTTTAGAACACTCAAATGTCTTCAGCAAAAAAGACAAGAAAGTAAATTCTTCGCAACTCTACAGTCCCAACGAAATAATTGTGAAATTTACAGAAAAATTAAAAGAGTTATAAAACTTACCTTGATTCTTGATAAAATGAAACGGAACTCGAAATTTTTACTCAACATTGCATTTCCGGTAAGTTTTAAAAGACAAAGACAAAACGTTTATTTGCACAAATATAGGTATAGAGTTGTTAGGTATGCAAATATTTAGTATATAAACCTAATTTAATCTACTGTGAAGATCCAATAGGATAACAAACTGTATATAAAGTATAAGTGGCAGAATTAGGTTGCACACACCTTTAACAACAGAGAATTAAGCCCTTCATTAGAATTACTTAAATCACATCATGTTACAGTGATAGTCGACCACAAGCTACACTTGCACAATACCTTTAACTAGATACGGAGAAAGCCAATGATACGCTATTAGGTGGTAGGTAATGTTAAAACGTGTCGTACAAAATGCGATTAAACTATAAAAAAGTAGCTGTCAGTATTTTTAGTTTCAATATTTTTAGGTGGTAGAGAGTCATTGTAGCTCATCCATCAAATGAATAGAAAAAATGCAAGGATCATTAAAAATATGTACATTCAGTGCAGTGTATAGCTGTATGCTAAGACACACGGACTAGCGGCAAATTTTAAAAATGATTATCGACAGCATGGCAGCATATCTTGAAGATTTTTCTTAATAGCGCTCAATAATAGCTAAATGATTCAGTAAATAAATTAACTAGATATTCCTTATAATAATAAAAATAATGAATTGCCGTTCGTTAAGTCGGTTAAAACTCGAGAACGGCTGGACCGATTTGGCTCATTTTAGTTTCGATATGTTCGTGTCGTCCTGGGGAGGTTTAAACGATGAGAAAATCTGGAAATAATGTAAGGAAAATAATAAAAACAACAATTTATTTTCCC
>DWIY01000662.1:0-12160 GCA_018248615.1 Erynnis brizo brizo
AAACCTAGTTAAATCAGATCGCTGATGACCAACTGCGTATTTGACGAATAGCGTTGGTGACCAGCAGCGTGTAATCCCTCTTGACGAGTGCCAGAAACTACCACGGTAACTACCATTAGCAAAAAAATAAAATCAATTTTTAACCAACCTTCACTCGTAGGCTCTTCTTTGTTTCCCTGTGTTGGTCCATACTGCATCCACCAGCTGTTCGATTGCAGTCGACCGTCACCCCTGAGACGGCTCATCACGTTGGTCTTGAAACACGAGTCGCAGAACACATGTCCGTAGAACATCTTCAAAGAGGTGGGAATGGTCCGGCAAACACCTATGGAATTATAATAATAGTCGCGTGGAAATTGAGTAGAATTTGGCCCAGAAATTATCCTAATGTTAATCCAGGTTATAAACAACCTGTTTACCAAATTTATCCAAATCTATTTGCCATTTTTGCGGGAAAGAGTTACAAACGTCCATCCATTCTTAAAAACTTTCGTATTCATTACAGTAGTAAGATGTATCCGAAAATTGTTCGGCTCGTACACCTGTGAATTTGTGATGAAATGCTATTTTGCAACTGCCTTATTTGTCGACCCTACAAATAAGGCAGTTGCAGTGTGTACCGTATCGTCCACTCATAATCGCTGTGATGCACGAATAATGTTGTGTATTTTTACATTTAAAAAATACATGCAATGAAGTGAAAAAAGTATGGATATGTCAATCATTTATGACTTAATTCCTATGGTATAGTGTGCATCAAGCTTAATAGTAAGCTATTCATCCAGCTGGCCAGTAATGGCAATATGTAGACAGTATAAAAACTCAAAACGAGTAAAATTAAATTGATTAAAACTGATTATTTTCAAAAGAAAGACTTTACTTACAACACATACTGCATATCCTGTGGAAGTTCTGCCCTTCGATATCTACCTTGTCCTCTGCATCAACTGGGAGAAAACACCTTGCGCAGTAGCATTTCTTTGGTTCCTTCGTACTGTCCATTTTGAAAAATTTAATTAAATTTGTCTAAATAAAAATTAAAAAATTGGGAGTTGTAAAATAACTTCTACGGAATCAGCAAATTTCCATGGCAGAATGACAATTGGGAATGTAAAACAAAACAAAACTTTCGTAGAGTTTTCAAACTAAGAACAAATTTTATTTCTAGCAGAGAGTTTTGTATGCCAGCTCCATTTGAAATTATGCTTCAATAATATTAAATAAATAATAATAGAAATTAATTAAGAGAGTTAATTTCTATTATTATTTATTCAAAAAATTCTAAAATGGGATTTAATAATTGATTCAATGAATAATTAATAATTATTGTCAGAGTTTGACAACTTGTATTGGAGCAACACTACCAGTGACGAATCGTTGACCGTGAAAAAAACCAGTACGAATGACATCACTAGTTAGTGCTTTTGTGTTGTCGTTGCTCGAACGTTTGTCATTAGTGTTATCTATCATGTTTTTATCAAAAAGTAATGTTTGTGAAGTTGTGTGCGACTAAATATATGAATTTTCAGTGGTAAAGTACTTGCTTTATCTAGTCTTTATCTTTCGGCTTGATAAAATTTGGTATATAAAAGATTTTGTATAGGTTATAACGGATAGTATAAGCTTCTGTACTGCCATCATGTTTTCGCCTTTTTATGTTACTAAAAAGCATATATCAGCGAAGGAAAAGCTATTAAATCGTGATCAAGTTATTAATTTACTGTCTAGACAACTTTTTATTGCAAAAAATGGTTGCATTCTATGATTTTCGATGTACTTTTACTGAGTATGTTTATTCGTTTTGTTGGTCGACCTCAATCACAATTGGCGGGCCTATTGCTACTATTGGCTAACTGCATGGCTATAGAACGATTTACTTACGATACAACGAGCGATTTGCATTTAAATTGTTTGTATGTTACCAAATTCTGTCATGCTTAAAAGTTAATATCTACTGAATTTTAATAGACCTGTTTAGGTTGAAACATTTAAGTATTATTTTATTTATTAATGTGGTTTAGTATCAATCGTGATAGTTCAGTGGTCACTGCAATACATGTTGAACATCTTGTGTCTATTCTATAGGTCATACAGGTATAAGGGCTATGATATTCGCCTCAAATATACACAGATACTTTATCTCCAACATTTTAATAGTATCTATTATCTTATATATAAAATTCTCATGTCACAGTTTTAGTTACAATACTCCTCCGAAACGGCTCCACCGATTTTTATGAAATTTTATATGCACATTCAGTAGGTCTGAGAATCGGCTACCATCTATTTTCAGACCCTTAAGTGATACGGGTTTTCCATCACTATTATTTATTTTTATTTTTTGCCTCCAATAAACCCAAATTTTTTATAAGCATTTCATTTACTTTTATTTAAGTAACGTCCGAATAAAGCAGGGGCAATAATAAACAAAAAACGATGAAACTCCGATCAATTGTAGGGCGGCGTCACCGTATCTCGTTTATAGTTGGAAACAGTCCCCCTGAGGACATTATAAGTGGCCAATGATTATTTTGCGTCGAACGGGGCCTATTCTCAGACGTGCGATAGTTAAATATCGCATGACTTCCACTGAGAAATATCTTTATATGTTTTTATTTTCGAAATTTACATTATAAAATTGATAATTCGATTAGATTAACGAGACATATTTTCTATTCAATTTTAATAAAAATAAAACCTGAATTTAGCTTTGATTAGGATAATGTTTCAGACTGTACCTAATCGAAAATTTGGTCGCGTTTTCGTGCGTTTAGAATCTGCGTCACGCTTTTTGTATTTCACGTGGAGTAGACGATGGTGAAATATTATGTCACTGAATATTATCAAATCTAATAATAAAATAATTAAAGAGAGATAAAATAAAAATAAAGTAGTTATACAATACAGGTATATTAAGCAGAAGTGACATTAATAACGACGAATACGTATAATTATTTAATGTTTGTAGTGGAAAACCTACTGCGCGTGAAATTGTTATTAAATGATACGTTGTTTAAAATTATAATTATTATTACGGCAGTAATCACAAATCCATCGTTATTTTCGTGCGAAACTTCGCAAAGGCAAAGACTATGGAAATATCACACAGGAGTACTTCAGAATAGCCCCTCAATACCCAAAGCCCCCCTCTTAAGATGCTCATAAACATGTTTTTCTCGCAATAAAAATGATAAATCACCTTTTTTTATATGGTCAATCAGTGTATATGGTGTTTTTTCTATTGCTGGATAAAATCTATGGAGTCACCGCCTCGCCAAGGGAATAGCTAGCCTGTGATTTTATTTTGATTGATTGCTTTTTGACGTAGTAGGTAGCTTCTTTTAGTTATGATTTTTATCTTGTGTTTAATGTCTGAGGTTAGATTTATTTTGGAGCAGAATAGGGGTTGATTTGTTATATAATTTTGAGGCGGTCTTTCTTAGACCTCAAGTACTACTTTTGAGGTTGATGTTGCTACTTTTGAGGTCAGAACGGTTGCCACTTCGTAAACTACATTTCCAGAACTAAAACAACCAGTATGATGCTTCATCTACGGTTTTTTTTAAACAATAGTTGAGGGACCTATTCCTGTTTAATACCACTAAAACTAATACCACTGGTATTAGTTAATTATCCCAGTGAATTTCTATTCCGAACGAATACCACTCATAAACGAATCCCAAAATTAGTAAAATGGTATGAAGGTACAGTCAGTAATAAAAATGCTGTGAAATGTGATTTTAAGTATATTTCAATCAAAATCAGTCTTATTAAATATGTTTAAGTGTAATAAGAAATAATTGCACAAATACCTAAATAATAAAAATAACTACTTACTTACTAGGTATCATTTTCAACTTTAAAATGCAGGAAATAAAAACAATCACAAAAAAAATACAATTAAATACTTACATCTAAAAATTTCAATCAACAACTATTATTTAAAAAAATACTTTTTTACTTTGTAAACAAATATCAAATTTTGGCATGACAGTCATTATAATGTAGGTATTTAAAAAAAAACCTTGGCAAAATTATATTATTTTTGGTAACAATAATATATTTTGTATTTTACTAATAATTAATTTTTATTTTTACAGGCAGTGAAACGTTTTCTGTGACTGTACTAAGAGTTATGTTTTGGTATTCGTTGGGAATAGATTAGGTTAGGTACTAATTTTGAGTTAATTATGAGTGGTATTCGTTCGGAATCTGGGATAATAAACTAATACCAGTGGTATACCAGTATATACTATACTACTACTATACCGGTACTATACCAGTGGTATTAGTTTTTGGTATTAAAAAGGAATAGGTCTTTCAGATACCTTATGGTCTAATGATTTTGAAATAGCTGTTCCACTCATATTCACTGGAGCAGCATGGTGGAGTTTTCTCTAGGTCCTTCCTCTGGTGACTGACCCTTTATATGAGCAACCTTTCCCATTGGCCAGGCTGTATTTGTGATCAAGCTGGTACGCTTGTTTACTTAGTCGATATATGTAAAAAATCAATTTCATGATAGGCAAAAGATGCAATTGTGCGCTGGTATTCACTTAATAAATTACATTCTGGTTAATCCCGAACTGTTCTAGGAACATATCAGTTATCGTATGTTATCGTTTCCCAGACGTGCTTAAGTGTTGCTGACACCACTGGAATTATAAGACCGTGCGAATGCCAGACTGCTGCATACTATTGACTTTATGAAAGATGTATGTACTAAATTTTAAATAGTTATATTCAAATTCATGAAATATTAAAAGCCTTGCGCAATCCATTGTCGTGAGAATCATTTGAATTGTTATAAAATAAGTACTTTTAAGTCCCGTATTTCGGTACAATTTCGTTTTAATGTACAAAATTTTGAACAATTGACCACAATGAATCGGTGCCACGTTTGTTCGAATATTAGGTACATTATGAACGACCGTGAGTAATATTCCTACTATGAATTAAATTATCATAATGTAGCTACGAGAGCAGCTACGCTGACGTACCTACTTACGATTGAACAAATATTTTATGTATTTTATGAATAAACACGTGTGATTTCGATGATCAAGCGACGACCATGAACTCTACGACCCCTTTACCGTCGTGTATCAATTGCCACTACCGACAACCGGCGTTCGCAACTCTAAATAGATGATGAAAATTACAGTCTAGTGTCTCTAGAGATTGTGACTAGAGATCCCTCTACTGCACTTCCTAATTGTTACGAGTGATGCCACACCCTGTCTTGAGTACTAGATGAGATTGCCTGACTATTATGCTGGAAGTCCAGTCGTCGCGTCGTTGCGTCGTTGCATCGTTGCGTCGCCGCCCGGCTACGTTCAACGGCGACGCAATAGATACACAGTGGGGTTAACGCATTTATTTAATTTTGATTTCATTGAAAGGACATTACGGACAGCGAATTTCAGGGAAGTATGATAACGACTGTAATATAAAAGATTTGCGGATATGTAGTAAAGATTTATTAATTTTAATTTTTCACAGGATCGTAAATGGCAATGAAAAATCTTATAATATGCCTATCTAATGACAGAAACCCGAAATAAATCAGTTCATTCCTCTTAGGGACCCCAAAAGCCTATCTATACCGTTAAAGAGAATTCGAGATACGAAAACTCTACCTAAATCGATTTTCTTAGAATAGACAATTTTTGGGTGTTCCCAGAGCGAGATTTTAAAAATCGATTTGTTTATTGGCGGTTATTGAACCTAATGTTGTAGTAAGGAAAACGTTGAGAATTACGCAGAGGTGTGATTTGCGGTAACATTACATAACAAATGTTTATTGAAATAGCGCTTTGTGTCAACAACCTTCGCTCGCATTACAATTTGAGTCATTTGCTCGATGCCCATGATTCATTTCAACACTAGTTGGGTGTAAATCCCTTCGGTTGCGTAAAACAAACCGGCTTGAATCACATCCTGTGGTAAATTTGATACACGTTTAGCAAAATATTTATTACTAATTGTTTAATAACAAATTTCGATAGATACCAGTAAATCTAAAACATATTTAAACACATTAAGTGGTAGGTTTTTTCATTTATCTAAATATATATATATATATATATATGTATATATTGGCAACGATATATTGTAGGTACTTATGTACATTCTGTAACCGCTGCATTCCATGTCCGCTGACAACCCCTGCTGTACAACTCATTTCATTATGGCGAAAAACCAAATACGTTTAATAGGTGACCGTATTTCAATTTACTTACTGTTACATCATTTTATTATTAATTAAACATTTCCATTTAGATAATAATTTACTCCATTAATTCATACGCCAGATAAATACTTGTAAAACAAACATTCTCGACGTATTGGAAAACAACGTGCAAGATAAAAATTACTACAAACTTATGTACTTAAATGTAACTACTACGGATTTTTAATTGTTTTATTATAAAAGAGAGAGATAAGTATTAAGGCTACGTGGGTGGCTTTTTAAATAAATATTAGACCATAAAGCACTAATCAAGAATAAATTTTATTTTTCAGTATTATAAATAACAGTTTTCAGTCTAAATTAACGGGTATTAACGGGTAAAGTTCTTCTGCGTAGAGACAAAATAAATCTAATCTCAAAATAACATACAAAAATTATTTATAATAATTTTATGCATCTTGTTTTTGTTTCCCAAATGTCATTAATTTTTCCAATGACAAAATTTGAATGTAAAATATCTCAGACGGTCTTATTCTTTGTTTTAAAAACTGTCGCAGTTTGAATGAATTTAATATCTATCTATCAGCTTTATCAACAAGGTGACCTGGCGTAAAATACCAACCGACCAATTATCTTTAAGGTGCCCCCTATTCTTAATGACTGATTCGAAACGGTTAAACCGTGATTGCACCGTATCAGTGTTTTTTTTACAATTTTTAAATAATTATGTTTACGTTTTAGGAATTAATGCAGATGACAAATTCAATACAATTGTTGAAATCTGCACCTCATTGTTGTAGTAGTTAAATAAATAAAAAATAAAATAAATAAATATCGTGGGACAACTCACACACGGCTTTCTGGTCCCAAAGTAGGCAGTGAGCCTGTGTTATGGTAACACATATTATATATACATAATATATATTTTTAAATACATACTTATATAGATATTTGACACCCAGACACAGAACAAACATTTGTGCTCACCACACAAATATTTGTCCTGGGTGGGAATCGAACCCACGACCTCCGGCGTAATAGTTAGGGTCGCTAACCACTAGGTCAACGGGCCAGTAAAGTTTATGTATAAGAAAAATGGCATGTTTAAATTAATAATAATAATAAAGTTTTACCTTTAGTTTCTTTTACCATCTAAGTCTTAAAAAAATTCTGACTAAGATGGTAGATAACTGCAACTTTTGCTCTGCTTGAGTTTTTAATTTAATTTGGTAATCAACAAAATGTCTATTGCATAATCCAACCCTCCAAATACTGTTTTGTAATTGGAAATTAAGTAAGACCTGTTAAGAACTATGTCACTCTCCATCCAGTCCTTCAAATATCGTCACATAAAATAACATTAATCGATCGCTCAGTATGGCGACGCGAAAGCAGAAGTAACAAAAAACACATATTTCACATTTATTTATTTATTTCGCAAAATGGTAGTACGAGATGAATTAAATAAGCGTTGATTCTGAATTCTGCTACAACAATCAAACAATCCTCTGACTAATTACAACAATAAAACAAAAGAAACCTACATAATATTATAATAATAACGTGAAACTTAAATTGTAATTATTATTAATTATTATTATTTATACCTAAATTTTAAAATACACGTACACATATCGTCATACGTCGATCAATAGATTTATAGATAGATTAGAATAGATAGAGTATTTGCACATATTTCGTCTCCTTCGTCTCTACATGGGTTTTCGTTATTATTATCAATGGTGAAGTAAAGTTATTCTTGTGGTCTGCTGTTATTTTATTAGTACGAATATTTTAAAAAATCATGTTATGTACCTTCAAGATATAAATAGTTTGGAAAATCCAAAGGGGCACACCTGATTTAATTCATGAATTAGGTAGCACTTTAGGTATTAACTATTTTAAAAGTTTTTTAATTTTAAGAGGATTGATCTTCAGACCTCTTAAAATTACCATAATGAATTATAGGTAAATTAATAAACAGATCATTATTTTTCATTTTGACATTATTATTAAATAAAAAATGGCGACAGATCTCTACTCGGGCAAATGTGCAAACAAAGAAGTATTAAAAAAATAAAATAATTATAGTCAGTGTGGGGAAGTCCGTCTGGGGGGTAAGTCCGTCTACTGGGCTTTTTGCAAAATATAACAACTTTACGACAATGTATTTCACAGTAAATTAAACAGTCGTCAATGCTATTTAAAATTAAAATAAATTTATCTGCTTATAAGGCGATTTTTGTAATGAAAATAGCCTTCAAAATTTTTTAAAAATTTCTTTTAGTGTTTTGAGAGTTCATTTTGACCAAGTCGACCTTTGGAAAAACAATAATTTTGACGTTTTATAATAGTATTTATCATAAAAATAATAATAAAAATTTCATTCAAAAATATTACATGTACCTACCTACTTACAGAATTCATAGCTCAACAGTTTTATTATACCTAATTGTATAGAGTATAGTAGAAGATAGATATTTATATAATAGATAATAATAATAATAATATAATTATATAGATTGTGTATGGATTTAATTATATTATTATTATCTATGTGTATATGTTGTATGTACAAATACAAAATGAGCCAACGCACTGGCCACTCCCTAGTGTTGCTTCACTCAATGGTCGATTATGACCACTTACCATCACGTGACGCATCTGCCTTTTTATCTGCTCTTTTTTATATAAAAAATGTAGATGTCTATGAATTATCATACATAACAGTCGATTATTAATTTACTTTAAAAATCTATAAAGGTAAGAAGATCAAAATAATGCCGGCTACAACTACGCTACGCTAAGCTAACTTTAAATCTAATATCATTTTGCGGTGTCTTTAAGATTACATTCTAAAAGTAGGTTATCGGCTATCATACTTGCGTTGCTCCCTTGATTTGACGTCATAGGTTATTCTAATTTACATATAATTATTAAACGAATCTAAACGCTCGATAATTCTACAGACATCGGCTTAGTTATATCAAGCTTAATCTAACATTAAAGAGAATAGGAGAGCAATAAACCTATTTCTTACTGACTGATAATTTTCCATATTTATTTATTGTTGTTTACTGCCAAGACATACTCTATAATTAAAAACATTGTGTCAAAGCTGTTATTATGTAGAAATCATTAGTTCTGGCGCAGTTTTATAGAGGCAGTTCTACTATTACATAGCGAAATACGACACCGTAATTGAATTTAAGATAGTTCTTAAATATGACAAGTTGATATGTGACAAGTATTGATAAAAATTTTGATATTTTCTTAACTACGTCACATTAAAGAAAAATTAATAAATATAAGCGAACAATACAATCTTCAAATTTTATTCGCAGCAAATGTTGTAAGTACTATTTTTATGATTTTTCCATATAACCCTAATTTTGAGAAAAACATTGGAAAATATTGATTTTATAGTGAAATATTACTAACAATAATGCACGATTAGGTTTAAATTGATTTAAATGAAATACTTATTTTTATAAAAAAAAAGTGTAAGTAAATTAAGGAAAATATAATAATTAAGTACCTAAGACTATTAATTGCAAGTAGAGTATTTTTGAATCTGGCATTTAACTGTGAATTTTACCAAAAGTTCTCTATAAAATACTTTTATTTTTAATATACGCAACTGGTTTTGTATATTGTATTAAAAGCATTTACATCCCTAAGGAGGGCGGGAGCAAAATGCGCTTACGCAAGGCTTTTTAGCGATTGGTCGCGCGCGTAACACTCACTTCCCTCTAAACAGGTCACTGACCCGAGTTGCATGTACGAAATACTCGCCATTTGTATTTGATAACTTAAACCCAGTGCAATACCCTTTATCGAATACAACTCATTCGATTTAAGTCATTTACTTCACGTCTTAGAATAATAACCTTCACGTCTAGGCAGCAACGGTTTTATGCGATCCAAGATAGAATTGCATAATAATAAAAGTAATCATGTTACTAAATAATATTTTTTGGAGGCATAAATTTGGCAATATAGTTCGAATATATGGAACGTACTCGTATGTCTCCGCTTAACACTAAACATTTATAAAATTTTATGTAGGTATTTATGTTTTTTTTTTTGTTTATGTTTGCCTAAAATAAGAACAGCTTGACGATTTTCAAGTTTAAATTCGTATCATGTTCATCTCAGTTGTATCAGAACTTTTATTTATTCAACCTAAATTTTGTGTCTAGTAGTACCACATTTTATATGCAGGAACTTACTACATAGAAACTACTGTTTTTTACTTCATAAAGTGGTTAAGTGATAAAGTGGTTTCTGTAGTAGCGAGGCCTTCCAACTTTAAATAAATATGGATATATTTTTACAATTTCCTCATCATTTTAACGTAAAATTCACTTTAAGAGAAAACTTTTAGGTATACAATTATACAGTGACAAATGCTTAACAATGACAAATGTTCTTCCAGTGATAAAATACCTTACATAACAAGTACTACGACTTAAAGCTAAGGTGTAACTTGAGGAGTGTTTCAGATTACCTACAACGTAATCCTGGGAAGACATTAAAGTTTCGCCACGCTACGATCCAAGCTTCCACGTAAGACACGTGAAGCCGACCAGCTGAACTACATACCAACTGATATCGAACACCTTGTAAACAATATTTCACTAATTACTACTGTAGAGGTAATTGTACCCAGGAGTATCACGTTAATACATGTAGGAAATACATGAAAGCAATGGCTTTAATATAACTAGGTATGTGTTTACAATAGTTTTAAAAGACTTTTTTTAGTTTTGATTCTTGGTTCACTTTTTATATAAAATATTGTGTCATGATACTCATGACCACTAATAACTCGGGTTAATAACGTCGACCCCGTTATTGTACAATCTGATTACAAGATTAATAAATTAATAAACAACGATCTGTTGTTAACTCTGGCCTTTTTCTAAGAGTAACTTAAAATCGTCGTATTATCAGTTCAGTAAGGCATCTAATCGTCAAGGAAGCCTTAAATCATTCATAACAAAACATTGTTTTTACACGTTCATTTACATGAGTGCATATGCCAGCGACATTTTTCTGAAATAAAACGAGTTTAAAATAGATGGGGCATAAGACTGTAGGGCCCTCGGTTATCGAAAAGTTATCGTCAGCTTGTTGAGGTAGTGCGAAATGTGTCACAAAGTGTGTCACCTACTTCTGCACATTGAAGGTCATTGATTATTTTTTCTGATCAATTTTATAATAATCAAAATTAAAACAAGCGACTGACATGTCATGGATATCGTGATAAAAATGTCCATGACATGAATAAGAAATAAAACAAATTTATTCTTCGTCCTTACATTGAATATCAAACATCTATATATTCTTCTTCTATCTATACATTATAATAAAATTGTTGAGCTATGAATGCTGTACCTGTAATATTTTTGACTGAAATTAGGTAAGTTTTTCCATGTCAGGAAACGCTTGTCTATAATTATGTCTGTTTGCCTTTTTATTTGTGCGCGCACATCTCAAGAACGGCTGAACGGATTTGAATGCAATTTTGATCGTTGTATAGAGGAAAACTGTCCGCAACACATAGGCTATATTTTATTTTGTATAAAAAAACATTTTCTCCATTTTTCACGCAACAACTACTAGAGGTACTACCTAATTCATGAATTAAATCAGGCGTGCACCTTTGGGCTTTCCAATATATTTACTTATATTTAAATGGTTTTATTAAGCTTGCCCTGTTTATTTGTTTAGTAGAATAGAGCTCATTCTGAGAAAATTATAAAACAACAAAACTAAGAACTTGAAACTTTTTTTTTATGTTAAACGGTTTTATTTACAATAAAAAAATTAAAAAAGTATGTACTAAAAGCTAAAAAATAATTCGGTAAGTCCTAGCTACCCAGATCGCACCAATCTTCTCATCAATCTGGGGTATTGATCAGACAAAATATAAAGTCATTGGGCGTAGTATATTCTGAGTAA
>DWIY01000663.1:0-12158 GCA_018248615.1 Erynnis brizo brizo
CATGTTCAAAGATTCCGTTACATACTAACATACTAACATACATACATCTGAAGCTAATAAAAACGTATTAAAAATATAAGAGCCATCTTAGGTAGCCACCAGACATAAATATTGAGTAAAAAATTTGCTTGCAACAGGAATGTTTATAGGTACCATTTACTATTAAAAATTCCCATGAAAGAGTGCTTTCAAAAACGTATAAAAACTCGATTTAAATTTTAACATTAAATAAAAAGAATTTTTATACGTGTGAAAACAATAACATAGTAAAATTTGTTTATAACTTGGTAACTTAGTTGACTTAAAATATTCATGACGTCATAAGCCGCGTTTGTCTTACAAAATCTATGAAGGTTTTACGTTTTTGATACTACTTTGATAATGGAGATCTCCCACTACGCTTGATGATTACTGATGATACCTGGGGAGCGGCGTGCTCCGATGACGTCATGTCAGAGTTTTGTATATATCCCAGCAATGTAAAAAACTTCGATAGCGTGATTCAGGATACAAGTGGCGCCATCTCTTGAAGCGTGGCGGAAGTTGCGACACTGCCCTATTACCGATAATATCAGAAGCCTCACTAGGTTTTTTGTAATAAATATTCTAATCGTAACCGTTTATGAGGAAAAACAGTAAAGATGTTTATAGATACCATAACTCACTGAGCTTCTTTAATTCCACACTAGCAATCACCCATCCAGCTACTGATCGCGACCGACGTTGCTTAACTTTTTCGATCGCTTGCGATCAAGCAGCGGGGCTATGCGCGCTTCGGTAAGAAAAAAATGCTAGTGAACTCGTATATCAGGGTGTTAGAAGTTTTATTTTATAAAATAATATTCTTTATAGCACAGTGTGACCTAAACCCGCAGTTTACGCACGCTTCATATGTAAGGGGCGGGTTTATGTCACACTCGCTATAAAATTATATACGATACTTGTGACCTAAGTTGCCTATTATTTCACGGGGTGAAGTTAGCGCCCGAGCGAAGCGCCGTACGTAATATACCTACTATTATCTTGGTCATAGGTAGGTAATCAAAACATTTTAATGATATGGCTGTAATTCTCTTTATGTCGTTGTAGGTATCTGAAGTAGGTAACTGATTCATGCTACAAAATTGTACGTGTCGTAAATGTGTTCAGAATTTTTTATGTTATAAAATAATCATATCATATCATACAACCGAAACCATAATAAGAGGGTTAAGTAATCGCGGTAGGTAGCTATGGCTTTATAACTCTACCACTGAACTTATAGTATGTAACGAGTTTAGTTTTGTCTACACTTTTTAAAACAGGAATATTTCGCTGTAATGAAAATATGGTCAGCTTAGTGTAATACCAATTATCTGCTGGCCAGTTCTAGCGGAAAAAACGTATAATGGAACCAAATGGCAAAGGATGGAACTACGGGAACTATCAATAGGATCTTTGCAGGAATTGTACGAGTAAATTGAATTTCTTTGGTAGATTCGGAATTAAGCCTAACCTAACCTAACTTTGAATGGAATGAATGTACGTTACATCGTTTTCTTTTTTATTGAAAAGCAATAATGTCCCAATATAGTTATTGTGATCAGACTATATCACATTACATCATTGTCAGCGTGAAGGTTAAAGCTTAATGTCTTAAGTAGCTGGCATAACCGACTAACCAACACGACACAATTTAAACGTTATGCTATGTATGAAGCTGCCCTAATAGATATACGCACTGACATGCGTCAGATGACGTTATTGTACGAGCAACTTTTGCGAGCGACATGGTAATTAGAACCAAAGATAAAATAATTGATGTAATTCAATAATTTGTCAAAGGATACGATTAGTGGGATAAATAAATTTACGAAACAAATCCGAACACAATTTAAATTATTCATTTCCAGTCATTATTAATGACCAATTTGGGTATTAGCTTTGACTCTCAAACCAAAATAAAGTAATTAATGAAACACTGTTAGCCAGAATATAAAATATAATGCGATTTAGTTAATTTATTCACTTGAACAACTAAAATTATAGTAGGTATTTAATATAATTCAAATTGGATGATTCTTTTAAATTCTTGTCGGACCTACTTTGTATCGGGTTTGAGGGAGGCCTATACCTAGCAGTGGACTAATTTGGGTTGAGGTAGAATAAATTGAAGATTTCAATACAACCCAATCGCACCCAAAACGGCCTGGTTTCTTTCCCTGTAACCGTCAAAAATACACAAAGCTATTAAAATCAAGACAAGTTTCTGCGCTCTTAGCTCTTTAAAACAATAAACTGACGCCTCTTCTCATTGATACATGGTAGCACATAAAATTTCCAAGTACCCACATAAAAGTCATTACCATTTACGTGTATTCTAAACAACGCAGAAGCACAGGTGAACGATAAACCTCTTTAATTACACTACGAACGAGCTTTTGCTTTTATCGCTCGCGCATAGGCGTCATTACCCTAAAATATGGTACAATTAACGAAAAAACACGGCCTGTTTAATTAGGTGTTAAGTTTACTATGCAGTATTTACGAAATAGCCAGTAATCAGTCACGAACGGTTAATACTCGTCGGATGTTTGTGGTTTGATGAATGTGAATGACATGAAATTTTTACATTTTTTATACTATGTTATGGTTTTATTGTTTCGTAGTTTATTTTGCTGCATTAAGCATTTGCCATGGTGTCATGGTGTGGTTTATAGTGGTGATAGCTCAGGTTTCTTACTTAATTGGTTCGGGTTCGAATCCCAGTGACACGCACCAATAACTTTTTTCAAAGTAATGTGCGCTTTTTACAATATCTCTTGCTTATTATTATATATATACTTATTATAACGGCGAAGGAAAATCGCGAGGAAACCCGCTTGAGAGTTCAGAAAAAATATCTCAAAGTCACGTAAAGTCCACCAACCCGTATTGGGCCAGCGTGATGAAAAAAGGCCTACATCCTTCTCATTGTGTGACTCGACTCTGCAGTGAGTCATTAATGGGTTACAGACATGTTGTGGTTGAGAGTTTTGAAAAGAATGCAACTGTATCTGTTTATCTATTATTGTATATGCAATCAGTACAAAAAGATCCCATAAATTGTGGTCATATTTTTTGGTTATTCTTACATTATAAAAACCATTTATCGTTGCGTACAAACTATGAGAGACGGGTCCATCGTATGAATTTGGGTGGGTAAGTAAAGGACTTTCGTCTATTGTTGGAAAGTATTATGATAACAGAACCTTGAATATGTCGTCTAACGTTGAGGCTATATTTTTTGGTTGTTGCTGCATTGTTTGGCGTCTATAAATATGTTTGGCCTTTTGTATTTAGTGGGGCTTACTTTAATCATATCATATCATTTATAATAAATTCATATAGATAGAGAAGTTCGATGTTTAACTCTTGTCGCAAGTCCTGGATGAAAAGGAATCACTCATAATATTGAAAGGAGTTCAATGTGAACAAACGGTTAAATCTATTGTGTATGTGTAAACGTGGTTATTGGTAGCGGTTTTGACGTTTTATCATCGTCACGAGTCCAGACCAATAAAAGCATTAGCATCAGATTCGCTATTAATAATATAACATGATCTGGATCATAGCGTGATGTTGGTAAGTAGCTCATCATAGGACATAAAGGTCTTCCAATATCATTCTTGTCTCTTAACCATGCAACTGTCTCTCGGCAAAGTTTTCTCAAGTCTAAAGCGTGCTCAAGCTTCGCGTACGCTAGAGTGTCACCTATACGTCTGCAAAGAATGCTACAAACTCTACGTATATAAACTTGAGTTACGAGTACCACGAATGGTGTATTTTTCGTCATTTTACATGGAAAAGTACTAGGCAATTCCTATGTAAGTCATCAGACAAGTATCTTCAACTACTGCAAGTAGCTAGAGAAGGGAGAAGAGGCTATCGTAACTACTCCCGGCAGGTAACCTCCTCTACCTACTAAAAAGGGGCTTTAGAGGTTTAGCTAGCAGCTGAGGCACTAGACGAGAAATTCAAGGCTGCATATCATAAACGTCTACGTTAGTAACAGCCTAACATCGTTCCACTGCAAATTTGGAAGTCCTCTATATACTCGTATGTATTAGTTCAGTCTAGTGCTAAGGAAAACCACACGGTAGGTTAAGTGCGTAGAATTTCCAGAAACTCCCACGAATACGGTCACATTTTGAAGGTATCCCTCGATACAAAAAAGGTAAAGCAGTCAGCGACTTATTGCTTGTTTTTGTTTACAACAATCAGTAGGCAATTTGCTTATCAGTTAAATAAGCAGGTCCTAAACAAGGTTTCTGATAAAATTAAAATGCTATTCTATCGATAACATGCGGGGCCAATTGCTAACTTGCATGCTTTTCTATTTAGTTACGTGACTAAGGCACGAAGGTAAGGACCATGGGATTTAAATAAAATACGGTTACAATAAATAAATATTAATTAGAACATGCGAAAGCAAATCTGTCGTCGGCTTATGTCGGCTTATCGGAATATAATTGCGATCTAAGTACGCATAGTCCTGCTGCTTGAGTAGATCGCACGCGATCAAAAAAGTTAAGCAACGTCGGGCGCGGTCAGTACCTGGATGGGTGATCACTAGTGGCAAAAAATAATTATGCGCTCTAAATATGCGATTCGGAGGGCATGTTTGTTTTCAAAGAGATAACAGTCGTTAAATCTTGTCGCTAAACCAGAGGTCATAAGGCGGTTTGAAAACTTCCAAGACGGGTTGGCCACTAGCCCACAATATGTCCATCAATTCCGCATTGAAGTTCCCGAAACGGTTGTAACCATATTTTGTGATCTGGTTAATTTTAACGTCAAATCATATAAAAACGCACAAAACGAAAATTATCACTTATTTATACGATCAACTAATGATAAAAAATCTTTTGTAAGTATCGTAAAAAAATATTCAACATATTGAAATTAAATTTTTGATTTGCTTCCAAATTAAATTTTGCATATAGGCACAGTAATAATATATTTACTGTGATATAGGTGTATAGTTCAAAAGTCAAAGAAAATAACGCATCAAAAAGGAAAGTTGTCAGACAACTTTGAAGAGTTTTTAAGCCAAATAATTGTATACGTCGTCATCACATGTATTCACTTTACTTTTATGTTCTTTCTCTCATAATATTTCGGAGAGCATGTTCGTTTGCAACTATTCGCACAGCGCAAGTATGTCATGTCTTTCACTCCCGGTTTTGAATTTTGTTTTGTTTCAAATTCGCACATCTTTAACCTAGTTTTCGTTGAAACAGCTAGATTTTCAGTTGCATTATTTTATCAAGTCTTATACTATGCTAAATCTGCCCATTAGTGAACCACTCCAGGGTCTAATTCTTCTCTCAACATGAGGGGATATACGAGTATAGGTCTTAGTCTCATATCCAGACCCCTCGAGTAAAACGGGATTCTTAGATACTGGGCTATCAATGCTCAAAAACTCATACTTATTTCTTAAATAATTGTTATAATACTGTTTAATCTTGCAGTTCATTAAGTCCACTAGCAGTTGCATTGAAAAGACGATGTGGCGAGAAACAATGGTATGATTTTAATGAAAATCTTTGGCTCAGTGTGCAGCTGTGAAAAGCCTCAGTAGGAATTATGACTTGCTCATTAGTTGTGGTATAAAGATATTTTCATAAAAAGTATAAGTTGCTATTGAAGCCAATCCCCGCAGGTCTGCCAACGTTGCTTCGTCAGTTATTTCGAGATTTTAGGTTCAAAATCGATACGGATTCTTCGCGTATCTTTATCCATGTACCCAAAAGTGTTTTTAAGTTCTAAAGCCGAACTTAAATGGTCAATCTATCGTTCTAATCTGTCTTCTTCTTCTTTTTATCACATTTTTCTTAGAGGGGTCTTCACTGAATAATTTTTTTCTGAATAGTTGGCATACCTTGAATTAACTGTACCTACATAGGTGGTAGTCCTTGATAACACTCAAGTTACGGTTCCCTTTCGGTAGACCTTTTTCGTCTACGAGTTCATGTTTTAAACAGTAAAGATTTTCATACTAATCAACGGTTACAACTGGTGGCCTTCAATTTTGTGTTCGCACCTTAGAAAAGTTATTGATGCGTGCCATTGATCGTGTATGAAATCGAATTCTAAGCCACCGTGTTATCGCCGTTTCTAGATAAAAACTTGTAAGTCTTGTAACTAGGCTATTTAATTCCAAACCACGAGTTGCTTCGTGTGTATTTCTCACAAATTAATTATGAGCAAGTAACGTGAACAACTGCTACCCTGAGCTGCGCCTAAGTGCGCCGTTATTTCAACGGAATGAATCGTTTGTTATGTGTCGGCAATGTCGGCATGCGTTTTTCTAAAAGAAAAACAGTAAAACCTCGTAGACTTTCCACTGGTTTTTTATAATTATTTATCTTTCAGACACATTTTACATAAATAGTTATTATATATTATCATATGCTTATATAGTAAATATTTATCATGCTTGAATTTTGTCATTTTTTGAATATTTTCTGGAAACGACTGTCTAACGGCATTTCAAAAGGGACTAGTTTTTTTCCAAAAATATATAAAACTGAAGGTTAAACCAAAATAAATGAATTAATAAAATATGCGCAAGTAACGTGAACAACTGCCTCCCTGAGCTCTGCACAGCGGCTCTAAGTGCGCCGTTACTTCAACGGAATGGATCGTTTATTGTGTGTTGGCATGCGTTTTATGGAAAAAAACTCAAACTCTTTTTGCTAAAATGAAATGAAAAAATCATACTGAAATTCGGTGTTACATTAATGTAAATTTTTGAAATTATAAGTAATTACATATCAAAACAAATAAAAATCCCGCTTTTTTCTTATAAAATATGATAAAGGTACATAGTATTGATTCCCAGATTGATTGTATGAAATCATACCTACGATTTTTGATTTTCATTTAAAGTTTATCTGTTTCCACAAACTGTTTTTTATTTAAAATTAGTAAGTACAAGGAAAATAATACTTAAAAGGTCAGTATTTCTCTGGGCTTAGGAAGCACTAACGCGTTAAAGCGAAGTCGTAACTTCAGTGGAATGGATCGTTTGTTACGTGTCGGCATACGTCGAGCTAAATGAAAAAAATCCCACTGACCTAGAGCTTTACTTTTATTTTGTTTTCGGGTGGAGTTTCTACCAAAAAGATTAACGTTGCACTGCTTAACTTGTTGTTGTAGATTGCGGAAATAAAATATTATCAGTGTAGTTTCAATGTAGGTCGAAAATTTTTAACAATATTTTTATAGTTCAAAGAGAGTATTTTTATAGTTCAATAGTTCAAAGACCTTTATGGCATACTTAATGCATTCATACAAAAAATTGTTTTTCTTTTAAAAGATAATTTATCCTAATTTATTTGACCGTATCACCAACCAGGACATTGGCTTCGCTGCTTTGGTTAGCTGATAAAACAAATCTAAAAAGCAAAGTACAAAACTAAAATATTATCGAAATATTTCAAGCTTCTTCGTTCTCCACAGCTTTGCACTTTTTATATACTTTTGTAATATTTCTGATTCCACTATTTACTTTGAAAAATAAATCACTAAGCAAATGCTTCTTTGAGCATAGAACTTCAGCGGAACAGATCGTTTGTTACGCGTTGGCATACGTCGAGCTAAATGAAAAAAATGCCACTGACCTCCAGAGCTAGTTCTATTTCCTTTTTTCGGACGTATTTTGTATCAAACAGGCGTTCCCACTGCGTCCTCTGTTGTTTGCCGTAGCAGATTGCACACTATGGTTGACAGGAGACGCTATTATGTGTGATTTCTTTTAAAATACGTCTCTATGGACAATAATAAACATCTAACATCGAAAAAGCAGCCTATTAATTCATAAATAACCTTATTAAATATAATTTTTATTTATTTGGAAATCTTACAGTATCTTATAGCATAGCTTACTTAAACATAAACCCATTTCGCAGGAATGCCTGACAATATGATTAAATTGCAAAAATAAGGAAAAACTCGTGCCTTTGTACCTTTGGCTTAACAAACAAATTATTTATAAATTGTTCTAAACTAAGGATTCTTTGCTCATCGTACTCAACGTACACAAAGAACTCATTATGAACAATAGCAAAACATTACGCCGTAATAATGGTAAATATTCAAATTATATTCAATAAAAAGATAAAATTGACTGTCCTTTCCACAATAAGAAAAAATGTAAATGAAACTGTTGGCATTGACTTGGCATCACAACCTATAAACAAAAGTAGCAAATTAGTGGTCTTTGTTTTCGTTTGTATATTATTTTTTGTGGTTGGTATTGGTAATGGGACTGAAACCAGGTAATGTGGAATTTCTACCCTCGCAAAGTTAAACATTAAGTACACATTATAGAGGTATTCAGGATCTCCGGTGGAACGCACCGGTACGGTGGCCTTCAAAAAAAAGTGATTAGTCTTAATTTGCTGATTAAAAAATGCTACCAATGTTTAAAAATGTTTAAACACCGACGACGCTACGATAACGAGGCAGTGAAGTTGACCAAAAATTTCCGTTTTTGTCTCTCGTTGGCACGCATCAAGTTAAATGAAAATTTGCCCGTCGGCGTTTTCGCACTTTTATTTTTGAGTCAGGATATTTTACATCAAACATACACGGCGTTTGCGTTTTAACACTACATGCGTTTCCATTTTATTTGATAAAGGATAACGTTATATTATTATGATGCGCTTAGAAGGCTGTAGGATCGAAATTACATGAGGTAAGAATTGCAGTGACAAAAAAACTAGCTTAAATACGAGTATACGGATTCTTTGTAAAGCTCATTATTTTGGACCTCGGACCTCTTATGCATACGGGATTTAAACAAAATAAAATATTATGTTGATAAAGCAAAATGTACAACATAACGAGACCGCAAAAGGGCGGTAAAAAATAAAAGGTACCTAATATTTGAAAATTCTGTGTCATTACAAATTTTTTGAAGACAAAAATTCTACTACCTCTTATAATAACACTCTTCAGGAACACAATTTAATGATCTTCCTACGTTTTGGATTCCGACGACTTTGAGTCAAAACTAGTTTAATCAAAGGTTGCATACACTCATACCTTTAACTATACAAGATCTTGAAGAACCCAGAAAGAGCCGCCTGCATTTTCATACACCGTTAATCAAAGGCTGTGCCACAAAAGAAGTTCAGATTTTCCTACAGCGAAATAAAACAGGAGAATTAAAACGAACAATGATCTCCGGGGAGCGAACACTTGTCTTATGCTATGTACTTAATGCGCTGTCAGGTTCAACAAAAGGCCTTTTTTAAAAGATTGTAAAAATATGGCGGTTCCCTATTGTGCCAGCTTTATTCAAATTCCTTTTTTCCTTTCCATTTCCCTATTTTTTGTGTTGAAAGGATTAACAATAGTACGAGTACGGGTGTTTTGAGCAGCAGTTTAGATAGGACAGCTATTTATGTTGTTTGTACCTTTCCGTTTATTTATCGCGGTGGAATTATCAACATTAATAAAACAACAGATGACGTTAATACAATTTTGTTCCTTTGGTGGGTAGACTATATGGTAGAAAGCGGTAATAAGACTAGAAGATTAAGATCTTATAAGTGCCAGACCCCGCCTAGATTTTCATATTGATTGTGATCTACTTAATCTGAAAAAAGAAATTAAAATCAAACAGTTTCTGTATTATGAAAATTTTCCTTTTGTTTGCCAATGTGTATGCCAAACACGCGATTATAGAAGTTGCTCTCGTAAATTGGATTAAATGTGACCACAACATAATATTTGTAGCAAAATATTCAAGGTTGCGCAGCGGTTTGGCTTTGTTATGACTGTAATGTTAAAATTTAATACGGTGGTAAAAGTATTTGAGAAAACTATAACAATATTTCGTGATAACACAATATCTATAGGTACATGTAATTATACTTACATGTAATTGGAATATTAACCCACTATAATATATTGGCGGTTTGTGAACGGCAGCTAATTGATAAGTGAGATTTTTCTTTTACCAAACGTGGGAAAATAATTATGTAGAAAACTTATTTTGTGGAAAAACCGTAGATGGTTGATTGTTTCACAGCTAACAGGTATAAAAAAGTTCTTTGAAAATCTTACTATAAATAGATGACATATTTTTTTGGATATTAAGCGTAAATATAATTTATCCGCTGGCACCAGATTACAGTTTCTCGAAACACTCTACGAAAAATACATACAGAGAGTCTACATCTCGAATTTTTTACACAAGTAAATCATAATCTGGATATTATAGGGTACCTACTTTTTATTTCCCTCTGAGTCAAGTTTTTAGGTATACGTGGAAAACCGCGGAAGGTCCATTGTTTGATAGCTTACAGATATAATAGAAATTCTTTGAAAATGTTAATATAATAGGAAAATAGATTTTTTTGGCACCAGATTACACTTTCTTTTCTCGAAACACTACCCGATAAATACGTACAGAGAGCCCCATCTCTCCATCACTCTAAGGGCTGTGGTCGCCGGTGAGATTGGCATCGTCGACAAGAATTAGTGTGCTCGTTGCCCTATATCGTTGCTATGGAGAGTGTTTTGATTAATAAGGAGTTGTTTAAACAGAGACAAATTATAGATTATTTCCAGTCTATTCTAGTCTAGTCTAGTCTAGTTTAGTCTAGTCTAGTCTAGTCTAGTCTAGTCTAGTCTAGTCCGGATTACTAACGAGTAACCTAACGAGTCCACGTAAATATTATAAACTGGGGCTTCAAATGCGGGGATTTTAGAACTTGATCCAGCGAAGGATAAAAAGTACCCTGTATGTTAATCCAGGTTATTAACTACGTGCATACCAAATTTCATCCAAATCTGTTCAGCCGTTTTTATATGAAAGCGTACCTAACAAACATCCACCATCCACATTTGAGGTTGGATGCTATATCAATGGAATTTGAGAATCACTTTAAAGCTGAATATTATAAGAGTTAGTTTCAGGGCTTCAAGGCCATTGCCTGTAGGTACATAGCTATAAAGACAGCTGACTACGGCATTGGACCTAGTTACTACAATGAAAAAAATTAGGAATCTGTTCCGAATACCTGCACTAATAACGCTTACGTCCAATTGGTTCAATCCGCCACAGAATAACCTTAAATGGCAGATTAGGAACATAACAGAAGCCCCATAATATCGTTAGTTTGATCTCCAGATACTCAAGAAGGTCATGATTCTCACAAAAAGCAGTCATAAACGTAAGCCTTGGCCATAAGAAAAGAATTTTTAAGCCCCAAGCGTTCGCTTCGAAAGGTTTTATGTACTTTCACCGAATATTTACTGACCTTGGCTATGACTTTACCCGACTTTAAGCGTCTAGATTCAAAGAAGATAGCCTCCGTTTAATTATAGCACTTTTCGTGGGCTGAGGTTTTTATGTAGGTGTATTGATGAAGAAGGTGTAGGTAGGATAGATATTATTATATTTTCTTTTATTTCTGATTTTTATTTTACCTAAACGGTGCCAATGACGTCAGAAATGTAGGTACATGATCGTAAGTTACAGGGCTGTATTTTTATATTTTAATAGAGAGATACTTCGCGGATTGTCATATAAATACGGTAATACGGTAATAATTTACAGAAAGGTACCTATCTCTAGTATTTTAGCTGTAACTGTAACGCATACATTTTATCTTTCTTTAATACTCCCTTCATGTGCAAGGTGTTATTTAATTTTTTTCAATTTTTTCCAATTCGACTGGTTTTATATCTTTGACTTTCCTTTGTTTCAGCTTGTAATAGAACGTATATGGGAGACGTCGGACGTACATACGAGCTTGAAGTGCGAAGGCCTAGAGAAGACCACCTACCCTTCGTATGCCATCTCAACTTCACTGCCACCGGTGGCAACTACGGGGACATTATACAGGTACAAATAACATTAATACTTAAATAATATTATCCAAATCAGGATTAAGTGGTAATTAATTTAGCACGCTACATTTTACACCTGTCAAATAAATAAGATTCAACGTTACAGGCTGGCTCTGCAAAGGTAATGTTACCGACAAATCGTGCCGATATCGTGACACATCAAACCGTATGTCATTTCATGAACTCGGCACGACAAGGAACCTTAATGTCTGTTCTATAAGGCACACAATAGATTGTCACGATATTTGACTTTTAAGCCTTTTTTT
>DWIY01000664.1:0-12156 GCA_018248615.1 Erynnis brizo brizo
GGAGGTGGCTGCAGCTAAACATGGATTTAAGGTACATAATATTATCTTATTGACTTATTGACTATACGTTCACCTCGTCATTCTTCTATTAGGCACTGACAGAAATATGAACATTAATTTTAATAATGAACAGAAGTAATCCAATTTAAAGTTCTAGCACCTAATTCTAAGTCTAGCAGTAATATTAGTAGGTTCATACATTCTGTCTATTCTGATTAATGCCGATCGCCTTCAGTTCGCTTCACATACTTAAATAGAGTAGGTACTATTTGTGTACCTACCCTATTTTTCGAAACAAAAACCAATTCTTTTATTCCTTGTTAAATATAGCCTAAAAATATAAGAAAAAGCCATTTTTAAAATTTCATTATCTCGCCCATGTCTCGCTATGATCTTACTTCTTAAATAACGTCTAAATAAGATCATCGGCACCTCCAAGAAAACAAACCAAAATCACAAAACGTCATTACAGATGGAAAACCACGGAATGATCAAAACAGCAGTGGGCATAGCGAAACAAGAGGGTGTGCTGAAACTATGGACGGGTCTGATGCCAATGTTCCAACGCCACGCCATATACTCCGGCTGTCGGATCATATTCTACGAACACTTTCGGGATGCCATGAAAGATGATAAAGGAAAAGTGTCTTTGGGAGCAGCTTCCGTAGGTGAGAGTCTTTGTGTTACTTTGTTAGTAGTATTCATGTAGTTATTTGTTATTAGGCTGCAATTATTTTTGTGCTGAGCGTAGGAGGGCTAGCGTCCAGGCTTATGTATTTCTATACTAACATACTTAGTACGCAACTAGGTTAGGTTAGTACCCAACTAGTATCGGACCTAGCTGAGGTATAATCCATGTACATTCACCGAATGCCGTGGAGTCAAACTAGCCTGAATATGAGAAAATACATCATAATTTATAAACAAAACCTATAGGTAGGTACCTATTTATATGGACATCCTAGTAAAATACATTTATCGAAATTCAAATACATCCAAAATAGAGGGTCGGTAATTCGGGGTACCTATAGTACCTATGGTTAGCTCTACCCAGCCCCTGATAGGTTCAACATATATAAAGTATCATTAAGAGTGTATAACTTACTCAATAACTTCAACTGAGGAAAAATCGAACTCCTATAAATAATCCAACAACAACCATATCTTACTGCGACCCTAACTAGGTCAGGGGCTCAGGGCAGATGATTCAAAATTCCATTAGAATTTTCGGGAACGTAACGTGACAAGAAATTGTGTTCGAAATTGCGTAGGTGTTTTGTTCTGTAATATCGTTACATTTTGTTATCTGGGTCATCCATAAAATTATTATTTTATAAACCAATTTTCTTAAGTACCCAATTACCTACTCGTAGACCTACTTGTATCCATCTTAATAATTTCAGTAGGTTAATGATAGTAACATGTTATATCTATTTATTTAGTTGATGAATCTCAATTTTCTTGATTAAGAAGGTACCCCTAACTTTCTAAAGACGATTAAAGTTTTTTA
This sequence comes from Erynnis brizo brizo, assembly GCA_018248615.1. Taxonomy (NCBI): domain Eukaryota; kingdom Metazoa; phylum Arthropoda; class Insecta; order Lepidoptera; family Hesperiidae; genus Erynnis; species Erynnis brizo. The sequence continues at coordinate 1,511 of DWIY01000664.1, forward strand.
ATTGTAACTTTGTAGTCTACCATGGCTCTCATGAAAGGCATGAATTTGGTGTCACATTTAAAGTATGCATTCATTCATATTTGTTGCGAGAAGGTTGCCTAATGTACCGACTCATCCAAATGGCGTCTTTTGAGTCTGAACTTAAGAGCATCGTTAGTTCGACCATTGTGCGAAATATTCTGCGAATGTGGGACGGACGAGTAGGCTGAAACTTGGCATGGCCTACTACTCGTAGTTCTTACGTTTTCAATTTAGTTTTTAGTTCGTATGAAGAATAATCATCTATAAATTTATACCCTCCACTTAGCACCATGCCCTTTTAAGAACTTTACATTTCTTAAATTTGAGCGTTGCATAAAAGTATAAATACGTAGTTAAAGAGATGACTGTTAAATATTACTTTTTGAACTATGGGTAGATACCTACACGTGTACATACTTTATGATGTCGTTAACATTTAAATATGTAATTTAAATTGCAAAGGATTTACAGTGCTGAGTGCTCAAAACAATCAACGTTGAATAATCATTATTCAGTCTGTTTGTAAATTATTTTTCCTTTTTCAACCAAATGTATCAAACATAGAGCTTGTACTCGACATATCGTTATATATTATACTATCTATTTCTGTACCTTTTGCTTTACAAATGAGGTGGCGATAACCTTTCTAAAATTATGTTGCTTTAGAATCCATTTTTTTTGTTTCTCTTTTGTTCGGGCATGGACATACAATAGTTTACTTCATTACTGGCGATTGCCTGGGGCAAACAATCACGCACATACTATTTAATTTAAATGCAAGTTGTTAGCTAACCCGTCGTCGCCTGCCTGTTTCTATTATATGATACTGACGATTTTAAAATGCAATGAGCATTTTGAAACAGCGGAAGCCCACATAGAACTTCGTCGTTCGTAGTCACCCCATGCAACAGAAATGAGGTTCGCTTTATTTTTTAAATTGCGTTAAAATTATACCTACTGCTGGACTACTTTAGATCACCTTTGGGGTTACGACAGATAGGCAATTAATAGGTACAACGTTAGGTGAAAGGTTACTTTAATTAATACCTCCAAAGGAATTGATGAAATGAGCTTCAATTGCGGTTTCAATTTCGTCTCTTTACATCTAAAATGTATCTCCTATCCCTATTAGTTATTATTAGTTCTACAGAATAAGCTCTCATCAAATCATTTTCCTTTACCATTAGGTACATATTTCGCGTCAAAAAAAAAATTAATCGGCTCGAAGTCCGACAGGTGGGCTAGCGGCAGGGTCGCTGGCGCAGCTGATCGCGTCCCCAACTGACCTGGTGAAGGTGCAGATGCAAGCTGAAGGACGCAGGGTACTCCAGGGAAAACCACCAAGGTTCGCCAACTGCAGGCAGGCGTACGCGATGCTGTATGCAGAGACTGGTATATTGGGCTTTTGGAGAGGTGAGGATAATTTTTATATCTGAGGAGTGGAAAAGGACTGGAGTACAGGTCGGTTCGGTCGGTCAGCAGTGCAATAAGATAACATAATACAATTTTAATTGAGCAGCAAACGGACATGCAGGCTCACTGTTAAGTAGCAACTACTTAAAACCCATGTTCACCCACGTCCAATCTCAAATAGAACAGAATCTGGCCGTACGTGGGTGTGTTGCTATTTAGAAGGACTAAGACACGTTACTCGCCTCAGTATTTCCGCTACCCTGCTGCTCCAATCGAAACACTAAACATGAAGAACATGCAGATTCACTGTGGATTAAAAACTTAACGAACTGTAAGGTACTTCCACTGGCCAGCTACGATGACCACCTATAAATTTGCTCACAAAAGATATTAGCACACAAATAGTGTCAACGTCCCTGGCCTTGTGAAAATCTGACAATGGGTTATATGTGTTTTCAGGAGCCGTCCCAAACGTGCAAAGAGCAGCTCTAGTGAACATGGGCGACTTGGCGGCCTACGACTACACTAAGCAGCTTCTGATGCGGGAGTTCGGCATGGCGGATACTGCGCTGGTGCATTCCATTGCGGCGTTCGCAGCGGGCTTCGTGGCAGCCGTGATGGGCACTCCCGCCGATGTACTCAAAACAAGGCTTATGAACCAGCCAATCGGGCCAGACGGGAGGTAAATAAAGTTGTATTGCGACTATTTTCATTGCTTTTGAAGTAGCGATTAAAAAAGTAGGATAACGTTGGGCGCAGTTAGTTTGGTACTTGGACTAGTCGTGTCTGATAGTGGCGTGAATGGAAATTATGGTGGTGGTTATTGACATAATTTCTGGGCTTGCAAATACCATCATTGAAACCTTCAAATAGATAAATTAAAGCTACTTTGCTCTCATTACGTTCTTATTCGTGATCCAAACAGAAAGTAATAAAAATATTAATGATTTACAGTATTGTACACTCATATTTTCGAAATGCATATTATTTAACCCCCGACGCAAAAGAAGGGGTGTTATAATTTTGAGGTGTCTGTCTGTCTGTGGCACCTAGCTCGCGAACGGATGAAGCGATTTCAATTTAGTTTCTTTTTTATGAAAGGTGAGTTACGGGCGAGTGTTTTTCGACATGTTTGATGAAAATCGGTTGAATCTAATGTTGACTCGTTTAAAGGGAACTCAGGTTATTGTGTCGGGGTTTCTTTAAATGATAAGTTAATTATTTAGAACCTTGACTCTGAAAGGGCTTCACTCAATTCACCACGAATAATTGATGCTATGAGTAAAACTAAAATCGATCCACCTCAGTAGTTAAGTAGGTTCTCCTATAATGGCATTAAGAATGCATAAACTTAACCTATTTAACTCTACTGCTTAAGCGACCTAAATTCCATACAACATTTATGAAGGCTTTCTATGTTAAGAACAATGTAGTCTAAAAATATCGAGTCTATTTTGATCACTTCGTTATGGTTATTGCATTGCGTAACAGCTGAAGAGATGGAAATAGAAACCAGTAGGTAAGTTTATATTTACCTACTTGCAAGCTTTAAAAGCAAGCAAATCAACCAAATCACAAAGGTCGAGTAAGTTGATGGGTATGAGATATCCTTGAGATATCACATAACAGTCAACTTATAAAATTTTATGTAGATATTCAAAAGGAATTTCCGAAGAGGAAGTCATCATAATCTGACTAATAGTTACTGTTTAGGACCTACATTAAGATATTACATAAGATACTTTTAGGAACTAAATTATGTATATCACTCGCGGGGTAATTCCTCTATAATTTCCGATTTAAAATATAAATAAATGAATAGTTTTAGCATTCACATGCAAGTATTGATGTTTTGAGGCTGGCGCCTCCTCGTAGTCATGGAGGTGGTAATACGCGGTACTACGGTACTCGGTCGAGGTCACACAACGAGGTCAAAGTCGGACTAGCAACGCAACGCGCACGCTCCGGCCACAATCCTGTCCTTTTCCTTTCGTTTCAAACCTCTGTCAATGATTTTAGCTCTAGTTTTAGCTCCTCTTCGCCGACTAGGGCATTGAAAGGGAAATTAGGTTGAATAATGCATTGACCTCTACGTAAGTATGGATACATACTCGTAACTAAGTAGGTAGGTACTTATATGTATATTATGTATATCTGAACTGAGAAGTAATTCCTGTTAGCAGAATACTATTGTCAGCAAATAGGTACTTAATGTTTTTCCTTATTTCGGTACATAGGTTAATGTTTATTTACAAACATTTAAAGTAAGTACCAGCTTAGTGCTTATAACTTACCTACTGCTTACTTGAATAGTTTAACAAGATATAATATACAAATATAGCATAGCTACATAGATTCTTAGATACTATCTAAGAATCTATGTTTGTATAGGTCGATTGAAGCATTTACCGGAGTAGGTAGGTACCTACAATATGCATAACAAATGGATACCTAGGTACGCTAGTACTATTATCTATTCTGTGACTTAGGTAGGTATTTGTTTAGACAAGTCAATGTAATTTTTATAAGTACAATGAAAAATATTTTTGACGATGCACTTAAAAAAGGTCATATAAGACGACCTACATATTTCGTAAGAAATGCTTAATTAGAATTTAATTTGTATTAAGTATTAACGTTATGTTAAGAATAGCATTAAGTAATACTGAAAATAATTAAGTTTTAATTAGTAGGTTTCAATAAAATTAATCTAAGATTTTAGGCTTTTCGAGGCATAATATTCAAGACAAATTATTATCGTTGCAATTCATGCAGTGACAGTCTTATTTATACGCCTACTACCCTACGCCTCATAAAATGATTATTTCTATGCTAAGGAAGCTTATTAATCTATCCGTTACTGTCCCTTTAAAAATATTCTACCTGAGCACAAAATGCTATATAGAATGCAAACCCTCGCAACAACTCTACCGCGTCCGGATTGTTTGCGCATTCTTGGAGATAGCTAATTCCGCGAAGTTCTATCTGATCTATCAACTGAGTAAAATGAAAACAACCATAAATAATAAATATACTTATACGGCTCTATAGATATTCACAATGAGAATATAGATCTGTGATTCCCATAATCTAAGGGGGGATGATTTGAAGTGCCCTATATACCTACCTACTTGTAAAACCGTATCCGTGGGTAATCAGTTTGTAGATCTATCATATCAGTAGGTAGGTTTACTGCCTCCCAATCAATGCAGTAGAGTGAAAAGTAAAAATTAAGCATTTAAATATAAATTAAGAATTTAAAAATATTTTGACTTTTAGTTGCTCCCTGCATAAGACATTGCACCTTTCGCCTATAAGGTAGTGGTCCTACTTATTAAAATTAGTATCTATATTTTTAAGTGATATTTTAGGAATTTTTTTTGAAAATTCATAGAGGAATTTTGCAACTTTATTCTTTTTTATTTACAGGGGCACGCTTTACCGAGGGATGATCGACTGTTTGCAGCAATCAGTGAAGAATGAGGGTATTCTGTCTCTATACAAGGGGTTCTTACCCCTATGGATGAGATTGGGGCCGTGGGCGCTAATAAATTGGATTGCGTTCGAGAATATTATGTTGGCAATAGGGGGACACACATTTTAGTTCACAGATTAAGTAAGAATATCTAAATTAATGAAAATCATTGTATTACGATTTAATTATTTAATGTGATACTTGAATGTTTGTGTCATTGAATAAGGATTTTTTTCAGAATTAGAAAATTTAAGCTTTATCGAATCATCGGGCTTTAAAATCAATTTATAAGAAAGTAAAGATTATTCTACTATAAGTAGCTATACAAATTCAATTAATGTATTGAAGACTTTTTTAAATAAAATAAAATATGTCAGCAGCGATTAAATTGTTACTGGTTACGAATATGTATTATACCTCTTATTGTTTTGGCTTCGTTGTTTCTGGCCACATCACAGATAGGTATTATTAATTTATTATGTACGACGCGTACCACATCTAAGTTGAATGTTACTGTTGCAATTAATTTATAATTGATTTATTTATGATTGATAGATAATTTTAGATCTGTAAAATCTTGTTTACTGATCTAAAATTAGATTCGAAGTAGTCGTACGTATTTATATAATTTCAAGGGTTTATTTATATAATGTGAGATTTCAGTCACAAAAAGCCCTAGTTAATCTAATTAAATATTCGAAAATGCATCAATTTTATTTTCTTCCTACAAATAAATAAAGAAGAATGGAGATGTTATAACTTTCTTGGTTTGTTTTACACTATTTTTGTTTTAGGTTTTTCTATAAATGTGTACATACTGTTACTGTATAAAATATCTGCAAACGTAGCGCAAGAATGTATAAAAAAACTTTTAATTTGTGATAAAATATTTTAAAAACATTTCTTTGTAAGTTTTTTTTTATTGTAATTTTTTTTTGGTAAGAATCTATACAAATGGTTTTATTGTGATGTCTTAAGTGAAGTTATTAAGGTGCTATTTAATCTACTACTTTTGTATAGGTTACAAATATAATAATGAGTCATGTGAAGCCCCAGTAGGTACGAAGATTGAATGACACTACAGATATCATGAAATAGTGGGTTTCTGGGTCATTCACTCATTACTAAGAGACCTTTGTATTTTGTGCCGCATTACACTATCGTAAATACTTTTTATTTTATTTGATTAAGTTCACATTTTGTTTATTAATAAAACTATCAGTAAAATATATTCTTATTATAAAAATATTTGCTTTTAAAATGGTTATTTTTTTTAGGGAACTGCTTAACTACAATGTTGTAATATTATTATGTTCTTGGTAGCTACATAAGTGGACCAAACATTAACAATTTTACGCACAGTGTTTTGAAGTTATTACAGAGAAATGTAGCGGAATTAGTTTGTTTTGCGGCTGTAGTAAGTACCTATAGTTTGCTTGAATTATTTTTGGAGCCACGAGAGACATCTAGGGAAAAACAAGGACAATACTTTATCGACGTCAGAACTACGCTCTATGGCGGTAATTTTAAACTGGAAAGCGAATTCATTAATTCAACTATCTACAAAGTAATAAAAAATATCTCTACAGGGAGGAGACAAAAGTAAAACAATATAGTGAAAATTTTTGGATGTGATCTGAATAGCACATAAAATATAGTGTGTGTAGTATAATTTAGGTAGTATTTAGTAGATGCTAATGTTCATAGTTCAATACTTGTGGGACTTACAGCAGATACAAAAGCAGCTTGTGTGTTGTGGAACCACTAAAATATGTGATGTTGTTATTATAATGCATAGACATTTAATAAATTATTGACTGTTGAACTAATTTGTTTCATTTTTATCCATTTACGAGCTATGCCCAGCGTTTCCGTTCACGTTGAGCTCAATTTGCCGAAAACAGTATTTACTTAAGTGTTAACATAGCAGTAACTTACATTATTTTTTGCGTTCATGGATTAGGTAGGTAGATTCACATGCCATGTGAAGTCCGTACTCTTATCCAGTTTGGTAAGCAATTTTGGCATTACTTTGAAAAAAAAGATTAAAATAGCTTTCCAAAAATAAATTGAACTTACTAGAAATTTGTTTCAGCATAAAATTATTATTTGTTTTCAAATAAAATTAATATCTGCTTAATTTTTGAATCGCAAATTAAAAATAAAGCACGCTAACATTGTTTACCAAATAGGACAAGTGTAAAAATGTTTAAGTGTATCTACCTCTAATAGAATATATCCAGCAACCACGCTTCCCCAACCGCAACAAGATATGAAGAACATGCAGCTTCACGGCGGGTTAAGAGGATGGTGAGGTACGATGACTCTACCAGTTATGTTTCGTTGATTTGTAAAATACATGTTTACCTCGATGGCCAATATTTTCTTAAAAACAAGATTCGAAGAATAAAGTTACATTGTTACAGGACATAAAGGTAGTGTGAATAAATTCAATTAAAACGCAAGGCTACAATATTAAATTTATTAGTAAAAAATATTATACATCTTCCACAATATGGAGAATCATAACTTAACTATTTAAATATTTTGATTATTATAGATTATAGCACTTCCATTTTCTTAATACCAGCCGTCACACGCTTACTTGTCACTACAGCGAGAAGCACAACATTAAGGTATTGTTTTGTTACACTCGTTACAATAACCAGATCGACCAATCACAATGTGCGTTACAAGGTGGCCTTCCTATGGTGACCTATACTCGGTCATATACAATTCATACGATGGTCAAACAATAAAATAAAATACATGATTCATAAACATCCCTTATCCCTTCAGGATCGGGCGAGAGTTTCAACTTGAATTTTTAATTACATTACGTATTCTATCAAGTATGTTTCGATAAATATAGTAATTTTGGGTACATTACAATAACAAAAATAAATATCTACATTGGATCAACGAGCACTCAAAGTTATTAATTTCAAATTCTTGACTATATTGTTAAACGCTAGCTAAGTACAATGACACAGCGAATGCCACATCAATTACGATACCATACCAATTACGATATTAGCAGCTGTAGTCGCTACCAACTACGTTGTCGTTTATATTACATTATTTTACGTTAAATATTCAATTATTTCAGATATACTCATTTACTGTTTTATTAATCGGTAAAACACTAAAATGGGTAACACATTCTTAAATTAACACATCCAAAGCCATGAAAAGCATGATACGATGTTAATAATAATACACAAATAGTATATAACATTCTAAAATCCTCGCTGTACATTCGTTTATCAAAACATCACCAATATAAAACGCCACCGGAATAAAAATAATAATATAAAATATAATATGGGTTTCACGATTTGTGCGCCACACAAATCCGCGATCTGAGCCTATATCTAACGAGAGCTAAGCTTTTATAGGACGCTACACATATCGGTATCCTAGGTGACTACGGTACCAGGTTACACTGTTGTATACAAATTATTGAAAAATAAGACCAAACAAACTTAAACTCTACCTCTTAACTAACATGTAAATGGTAAATATTTAAAAAATGAGCATTATACACTAATATGGGGATAAATAATGGTCATACTTTAAAAAATCACATTAATAAAGAAAGTATATATCATATAATGGGGGAATTCAATTTTACATAACTGAGTTGATCCCACTCGAATATTTAATTACTAAGCATATATTTCAAAAAACTATAAATAACATTCTGGCACGTAAATGAGGACAAAAAAATTACTTTTTCGTCCAGCAATTGTCAAGATAAAAACACTGAGAAAATTAATAAATTCGTCACAGAACACGAAAACGATTACACGGCACATGATAAAATAGTTTTACTTTTGTACTACCATACATCGTACTACAGAAATCGAGGCAGTATATTGCATCCAATGTCAAGCTGTACTAATTTGCCTAGTCAATGTAATTCCGTTAACATAACGTCATCAACAGACTAATCCACGTAATCAAGTAGCTGTAGGACATAAAAGCACCATAAACGCTTTTCAAACATTACAATAAAAATCAGACTCATCAACCCGACCGAGGCCTGACAACCCCCAACACGCTCCTGATAAAATATTGTCGTAAAAATGCTAAAAATATTGCACACTTACAGACTACTTAGCGAACAAGAAAAAATATTATAAGCCGATATTGCCTTAATATTCTAAAATTATAGAATGATATTAAAAATAGCCTTATAGTCGTACTTCTAAAATTCTATCTCTAAACTTGAATCACTCTATTTCGTAGTATTTTAATCATTTCCATTACAAGGTATGTTACAAAACAGCCTTCGAGACACTGTGAGGTGAACATTGTAGCATTCTTAAATATTAACCCTAATTCTATAGCTGTTTTTAATTAATCTGTTTTCGGGTTTAGATTACCCGTTTATTTACTTTAAAGCACGATACTATTCGAATTAGACCAACAAATATCAAGACCTCATGAGATCTTAATCTTAATAAAATTTATGATAGCCATTCTCAACACCTTCAATGTGATATCAATGAAAGACAAACATGTTACGTTCTATTTTGAATATCATTCTAAAATACTCAAGAACAAATTAATATACACTCCACCTGTTCACAAAATACAGAGATTATAGAAGTCTACTTGAGCATAAGCACGTTTTGGCTTTTAGTTGGAACACATTGTTGCCCAAGATATTTTATATGAGACGACCATTCGATTCCAGATTATAATATGTGTCCATGGATTGAAGTCATTCTAAGATCAGGTGCTGCATGCCCATTTATTACATGATAGTGAACATACACAGCGCTACTCGAGCTGATACTCTTACTGACTTCTGTACTCTGTGTTTTGTGAACAACAGGTATTGGAGTAGCATGGTATAGGTCTTTAGCTCATCTCAGCGTGCGGTGCTGTGTGAGTGTGCTTAAAATTATGTAGTTTAACATTGAGTATCTGTGACGTCGACAACGCAACGTGTTCTTATTGTTTCCACAAGCACACTCACACAGCACCGTGCGCCACGATGCGTGCCCATTAGTGGGCCATACGTGAGTCATAGTAAGGTTGTGGCAATGATACAGATACCAGGGGATCATAAAGCGGTGAGTGGTGTCAGGGCGGCGCGGGCGCGGAACGGGCGATACGGAACCGTGGTAGCACACAACAACGGTAGAGAGGCAAGCGGGGACGACACTACGAGTGGTAGGCCGTCACGTACGACGCGGGGAACAGGCCGCGGCGGTGCGCTATCTCGCCCTGGAATAATAAATAACCAATGTAGTAAATGTAATGTAATATGCAAGGGTTTTTCGTCGAGGAAATTAGGTCTATTTTTTTATTCCCTTATAATTTAATGGAATAAATAAAATAGACCTAATTTCATGACGCTAGTTCATGACGTCACACATTGTATACCGTATTGAACATTGTAAATACTGTAATTTTACCGTTTATAATTACTTCTCAAAATTCGCTCCTTATTAGTGACACTTTCGAATGGTGTAATAATAATACAGGTGTGATTTTTTTCAAAATCGACGAATCGACAGTTGACTAGGCAGCATATTGATTTTCAAAAACCTAATGATGTTAGCAATTAGGTATGAGTAGAGAATCATACAACTGACACAACCTCAGCTAGGATTTGTTCTCTATCTGAGTTTTGTTGTGGGTGGCCGTACGGACCACTTAACATCACGTGGACTGTATGACCGTTTGCTACTCAATTACTATAAGTATCAAAGTATCAATATGA
>DWIY01000665.1:0-12155 GCA_018248615.1 Erynnis brizo brizo
AAAGTATTAATTAATTAATTAAAGTATTAATTAATTAATTAAAGTATTAATTAATTAAGTAAGTAGGAGTCGTGCAATAAATAAATAATTGTGTTTTCTGAACAGTCGTAAGTATCACTCTATCATAGACAAGCTTCATATTTAATGCGTTTATTGAATTCTCGACGTTAAATATCTCACCGTCATCCTTATGTGTATGGGGATCAGATGTGGCTTCACTGGACGAAGTATGAAGGACGGCGCTTTGGTAGGCCGGCGTGGAGTGCTTGAAGCGGGCCTCGTCGCTGGACAGGTCTACGGGCATCGACACCGGTTCATCCGAGTCCGGGAACGCTGACTCGCAGTACTTCGGACGACCTATGTCCTCCTGGTACACGTTAGGTGCGTCGAGGGCTTCGTTGTCCAGGTTATTTAGTTCGTAACCGTGTGGGGGCACTGAAAAGTTTACAATAAACAATTATACAACTGTTTTGCTGCACACCGAAATAAAAACGGCCCCTTACATTTTATTGGAAGGTTATACGTATAGGTTTTCAGCAAAGCACATTTTCTTATACCTCGGTTTAGTAACCTTCACATGTCGTGAGTACAGATGATAAGTGATCAATGTGCAGCAGTGCAAGAACACGGGCTAGACTAATAGACGACGTAAACTGACTGACAAACCAATCAGAATCAATCGTTTGTACCAACGGCGCAGTCAACGTTGAACCGTCGACTAATAAAGATTGTACTGTATTGATTGGTTTAAATGAGCTTGAAGCCAACTTTTGCAGAATATGAAAAGTGAAGGTTTGTTTTGGAGGTTGGAAATTGTTTTGATAGATTTTTGTAAAGTTCTTAGTTCACATAATACAACTCTAAATATTGCAAAAATTGAAAACTATAGCAATATACGAGTAGGTAGATGATGATTTTGTTAATTTTTGTTCGACACACTGTTACTTCATTAATTGATTTAAGGGGCATATTGAAAAAATAATAGGACCAATTTCTTTAAACACGGAAGAAACGCATAGGTATCTCTATTTATTACCTTTAACCTGACATTTTTTAGGTACAGAAAAAGAAATAGGTATGCTATGTGTGATAATTGAGTGTGGAGCACATGAAATTATACTAACATAATTAGAAACTGCTTAGGTATAAGCTAACATTTTCTATGAGGTGTAGTTTTAACAGGTGTAATGTTTTGCTATTCCTTGTCGAGTCGTCACTTTCTATGCTAAGTGTGTGAAGTAAGTTCAGTGAAATGTGGTGTTTTTCTCAGCAGATTACTTTCTCACAGGCTATAGGTAAGCAGTGACATGACAATAAGTGAGATACAATGATGCACGAGTTTTAAACATGTCATTCTTTTAGTTTTCGGAAAGTTTACAAAAGAAATAGATTTATTAATAACTCTAAAAACACGAGTGCAGAGGAATATTGCAGTCAATGCATCTGTGTTCAGATCTTCAGGATTATAATAATATGATTGAACTATAAAGGAAATTAGATTGTTTTGTAAAAGGTTACATACCTACTGGCACTGCAGAAGTATTAAGGCAGTGTAATCTATTAATGCTATAATATAAAGCTCTCGTAGGGATTTGAATGCGATAATACAGTGCTTTAGTCCGACAGACCGTCAAATTGCTTCGGATAGATGCAGTGCTACTAAATCTTGACTGAAGAAATTGTCAGCTATCATAGAAATATGTTGACTAAACCTGAATCATTATTTTATTCGAATTCCCATAGAACATGACATAGGTACATTGAGAATAAAGATTAACAATAAGCTAGCTGTAAAAAGGCTTATTGAATGCGCATGACTGTCAAACTCTATTTAGTAGGATTGAGTTAGATATTCGCGCCATGTCGTACCTATACTTAAAATAATTACACAAAACAACATAAAGATATCACAGCACCGGGTGCAGGGTATTATTAGCTGAGTAACCCAAAAACAAGGGAAGATCTTATTATTCATGAAATGGTTAAGTGAGGTCGTACAGCAAATGATTGAGTGAGGGCTTGGCGTTTTGATATAACGGGAAGCGATAGTGACAATTCTCCAGTCGGAAGGCGTTAACGAGGGTGCGATAGCGCTGCGAGCCGACAAGTCTCACCTGTCAGGCTCAGCTTTTGTTTCCTACAAGAGTGCGGCGCGGTGGCGACGCGTGCGGCCGGCCGCTGCAGCTCGTGCGGCTCGTGCGGCTCCGCGGGAGCGCTGTCGAGCGGCGCGGGTGGGTTTGCATCGTTCGCGTCTAGCGGAACGTTTGGTGGATCTGTGTGGAACACCTACTCGCTTAGTGCATCGCGTGTGTCTGGGTCAGTGCGTGTGGTGACACCTTGTCTGTATTCTGTACTGTGTTCGACTGTACGAATTTTAAATACAAAAGCGATACTTTCCCGTCGACTAAAAATTATTAAGCTGAAAAGATTTTTTACAATACGTTAAAATTAATTGCTTAAAAATTATTACATATTGGCATCGTTAATGTCCTATGGGTAAACATGTATTAATTTGGTTCGGTTATGTAAATAGCGCCTGCTGGCAAAGGCACCGCAGGTAATTAAGTCGGTTTGTTAGCCAAAATTTATGCGTGCCCTATATCCACTGGTCAATTTACGACCTATGATATATTATTTATAAGTTTCAGCGACGTTTATATTCTCTATAGAGCTATTCATAAAATATTAAAACATACCTCGCTTAACTACGATGCAACAGGTGATGCCGAAGAAATAAACCTTTTTTACATATTACGAAGTTTGTTAACAGTTTAAATTGGCTAGGATGTTAGATCATGTTAAGATGCAAGTAAATACACAGACATTCTTATCATCAACCCAGCAGTCACCACAAAGAACGAGACGACAGAAGAAGAACAACACGCGTGTAAACATTCCTGTCCGTCTCGATAACATTTGCACCAACTATTTACCCAGCGTCTCGTAGTGATTGTTGTCCTTAGTGAACCTGAGGCTGTGCCTGCGCGAGGACGGGCTCTGCGTCCGTCGCGTCTTTCCTCTAAGTTAGGATTCCTAACGTTAACATAGTACATTGTTTACCCGGCGTCTCGTAGTGGTTGTTGTCCTTGGTGAGCTTCCTGTGCTTGCGCGGGGACAGACACGGCGATCGAGCGCCATCTGCTGCGTCGGGCGTCAGTCGCCGCGCCGCCAAATCGCACAGCATCGACACCGCTTCCGCCCTAAAACAAACAAAGAAGTGTATTTTTTATGTATCACTATATTTTATAGAATGCTGTCTCTGCGCTAAAAAATTCAAAATGAATGTGGTTTTGTGCATTGTCGTTTCGACGGCATAACGTTAGTCCACTACAGTTTTTGGTACCATGGCAATTTTTTCTATAAATTTTCGTACTCAGGCTTTAAAAGCCCATTCAAAGCCTTCAAAAATCCTACCTTAACGGTGGCTTGGGTCTAGAGAGTGGCACATCGGAGTCGGTAGGTCCTTCGTCGCGCGGCGACATCGGCGACAGCGGCGTCGCAGCGTTGTCGCGGTACAGCCGCAGCCGCACCGACGCGCCGCACGCGCGCAAGAACGCGACCGCCTCCGCGTGCGACATGTTCGACATTGGCGTGTCGTTCACCTGTACCAATTTACATAGATGAGTCTAGTGTGGAAACAGTACAGAAAAAGCACGCAAGCAGTCGGTGACTTAACAAAGCGCTGCTGGGACTAAACACGGACCCCTTCGTTAGAGGCCGTTTTTTAGCCACGGCATCAGAATTTGATAAACCTTGTTAGCAGGCCAGCGGTAGACACAAAATTCAGAGTTTCAGTAAGCTTAGTCAGTTTAGTTAAAATAACGATCCATAAAAGTAGGTAGATCACGACGACAAACAAGACTTAAAAACAACGTTCAAAAGACCTTAAAGTGCTAGCAGCACGATACTTTAAACCAGGAAATGCTGCACAAGCAATGCTGCTTTGCAGATGATCCTTTGTATGTGAACATGTGAACCTATACTACTGTACTTATAAGGTTAATGACTTCTCGATCCACTTGAGCTCGGCGCTCTAATGTGCGCCCGAGTGATAAATTGACGTTACGTGGAAGTCCGTGGAACTGAGCACTGAGCACGTGTGACGTGTTGATTCATCTCGAGAGTAATCTGTTTGCGAATCCAATTTGATCGAGACTGACAATATATCGCCAAACACTATAAACAGGGAACGTTGGAATGGAACTTACTGACTGATATCTAGGTTTGTAGGAGTAGTGATAAGATTCTGAAATATTTTAGCTGAAAGAATGACAGATCTCATTCAAAAAGCAAACCATATTTAAATCTGAATTAATTAGACAGCGAATAAATCTCATTTGCACATAGTCAAACAAAAGTAGTCTGTTTAAATCAATCAATTGCTAGGTCAGTGTAGAACGTGTAGAACAATCGCTGCAATAAGGATTGGCCAGTAGCCTAGTCTAACTCTACCTAGTCATATTCTCAGCCTCATTAGTGACACAAAATACTGTACTCAACTCACAATGAAAATTATGTAGGCCATGGTCCATTAGGTACATTGGTACTCTTAGCTATCCAAGTTTCTTCCAACTTCTATTAAAAAGTAAGTGATAGTTACCGCCACAATCCGATCGCCCGGCTGTATCCGGCCGTCACTCAAGGCTGGCTCCCGCACAAGGGCCCTTACGTAGTGCCCCAGCGCGCTGTGGTCCTCCTTACGAAGGGTGAACCAGAGGGAGCCGTTCACCTTCGTCATCACTATATCGAACTCCTGAAATATTCAAATGGTTACTTTACTAGTATGTTCAATTTACGAGCATATTCAATATCTGAAGAAAATTTGAAGTTGGAGGAGATTGGGGAGCGTCACATACCTACCACTCAAATATGCTATCTTACTTTTAAGAGCAGGTACCGGATACAAGCTAGTTAATTATGTACAAATATTTACAATAAACTATGATTCAGCGTATTGTACGTACAAACAAAATACCAGCCTATTCTTTACAAAATCAATAATTGCGTTAAATTTGATATTCAAACAAATTACCTACATTAAGAAGCACTTCGCAGCTATCTCAATAAAACGGTGAATTAAAAGGTATACCTACTTACCTAACTAAATTTCTGAATTAGGTACCGAATCAACAACTTGAAAGCTTTTTTTGTTGATTTACTCGTATTTCGGGGAAATAGCCTAAGTACCTACTTACTACTTTTAACAAAAAATAATTTCTATCTGTCTTAGATATTTAAATTAATTAAGTAGGTAAGCGAACCCTTCAATATTTGAAGTGGGGACCTAAAAGATATAACCAAATTACGGCTAATTTATAGTTATTAACTAGGTACTTAGAAAGGTTTTTGAGTATTATGATTAGGTACCTACGTAAGAGTCAATAAACACTTTTAGTAGGTACGTAGGTAATATTGTCCTCTACTTTAGAATTTTAACGAAACTAAATTGAGAAGGCGTTTCGCTACTATCTGAATGTTTTGGAGGAACAAAGTTTTTGTAAGTTCATTTCCGTGACCGCAACTTAATTTTTTTCGTGTAAAAGCTATCGAGATAATTTACTCACCACCGATCCATCATCCTGGGAGCGTGAACACAAAGCTTTATTAATGGAGCAGAAATTTACCAACTAAACAATTTTTAACCTCGTAAAATATTACCGCCTCTCCAGTGTCGGATTTTTCAAATATCTTAATTATATTATTATTATGGAAAAAAAGAGAAAGGATTCTGTACTTAGGGTTGGTAAATTGCATGAAAAAAAAATGTTTCTAAATTAACTACTTATCACATAATCATAACAATATTTTTACCTAATAAAAAGTTTAATTGAGTCCGTTACTTTTTATTAGGTACCACTTTTATTAACACGATTGCTATACATATTTTGATATAATATTAAAATAACCACATATTCGACGAAAATTATTCCGTAAACATGTAACAAATACCTATTAAACATTGAAACAAAAGCGAATATGCCATGAATATTTAATCTTGCCATTAATACTTATCCTCACAAACAAGTTTTAATTTTCTACAGAAAATTGCTTTTACGGCCGCACTCAGAGACGTCATTTAACTTTAATGTTCATTTACAAAAAATAATCGTCTTTATTCCTATTGACATAAGTGTCATCTATAATTACTTAAGGGACTATTAACGTCAATGAATGTCTCTGAGTACGGCCGTTAATATCGTAAAGTATTATAGATATATTATTATATTCGTTATAATATAAGAGTCGTTACAGACCATTAAATTTATCGTGAAACATAAAAGTTTCATAGATTTATGAGAGGCGCAAAATGAGAGAACTTCTTTAATAGCTACTTCTTAATAATTTAAAAAGTAATCATCGTAGGCTATTAATCATAGCTTAAGACATTATGGTTAGATTTTCCCTTGAAGATCAACGTTTACTCGTTGCTTAAAAATGACTAAAGATTATCTACCGGGCTTTTGCAATTCATCATACAACGTTTTTTGTGACGGAATAAAATTAATTTGGGAAAAATTTACTCATTACTGGGAAAATGTGTGGTGGCAAAGAAATGTTTAAAAACAGTTAAATTGCTAAATCATAGAGACTTTAATGGACAACATAAAACACACTATCGATTTTTGAATCGATCGGTTAGTTATTATGACTAACCTAACCTATGTTAAATAAATACCAAATTAAAAAGACATGCAGCCTAGTAAGAATAGATAAATTTAAATATTTAATTTTCAATTAAAATTACATTAACTTAGACTGGTACATTACTAAAAAGATTCAAAAACGGCTGTTTAATTCCACGTTTGTTGTTGCTTCTGGAACGCTATGGAACATTTTAAAGCTAGGCTCTAAAAGTAAAACCGTTAAAATAAAAGGAACAATAGTGCTTGAAGCCAAAGCCGCCAACGAGCACTCAGTGTTAATCTCTACTGGGATAAAGCTGTACGTTTATTTTGAGAATTCCTTCTACGCTTATTTTTAATCAAAACTTTTATTTATCTGATATTTTGATCTGTAGTTTCAAGATCATGCTCATAAATAATTAAAACATACCACTACTTGAATTAGTTTTGTTAGGTCAAAAAACTGATATAAGTAATTTACTCGTAGATAGGTTGTTCTACCACTAGCCACATGTAGAAGTGTAACAATACGTGTAAAAACATATAAGTTTTGTAGATTCTTATATTAGACTAGTCTTTACTCGTACTTATACTAAGTAAGTATATAGAATAGACTATGTACTAGCTACTTTAGCTGCTATACGGTTTTTGATACACACACTGTAACTCAACAATATTCTTCGACAATATTTGATAACTAATATTCACAAGCATTATTTTTTTTACCTTACCTAATATAATACGACGAAAGTATTCCAGATTAGTTCTAATTTAGAAAATTACAAACTAACTAGGAGTAGAGTCGCTACACGGGAAACCAAAACATCCTTAACTTATCCCGTATTTACAAATGGATTGCAATGTCAGTTTATATTTACTATTGCTTGATAGGAATGTCTAGTAAAAATGTAGGTACTATGTTTGTCAAGAAAATACATAAATAAAAAGGAAAGGAAGATAAAAGAAAAGAAATGAAAATGGAAAGGGAAAAAAGAGAAGAGAGGATAGGAAAATAGAAGAGAAAAAAGAACAGAAAAACAGTTATTTGCATTAATATGGGTTAGTTTTGGTTTAACAAAGCGTCTTGATCGATCCATATTCACCTTAAATGAATGATCAATGTTGCCTTACCCCATATTGTATGTCATAGACGGGCAGGGGTCGGTCGAGGTCTGGCAAGTGCAGGTCGGCGGGGCGCTCGGTCTCGGGCTCGGGGCTGGCTTCCCGGCGCCCGCGACCTTCTGATGAGGAGGTGGTCGCGCTGCTCGTGGTTTGTGATAGCCTGGTACCAACATGGATACATTTCTATGGGATACATGACTATCAACGGTTTAAGGTCTGCTGCTGAAAATATGTCATGCTTGCCATGTGAGTATACCGCAATCATTTTTCTTAAGAAATACAATTATTTTTGTTGTTAAGTATTATTAAGAATACCTTTGGATTCAAACAGATCACACAGAAAGCAGTGGAACAATTTGTAAACTTTATATCGAGATGGTCTCGCAGTTACCTCGAATGCAGCGATTGGCATTTAAGTAACATTTTTCTTCATGTTACTAATTGTATCGGCTACAATAGAGCAAGTCCAGCCAGATGTAGGAAGGAACTCAATTTATCACGTGACACTATGTGTGCGAAAGGCCACTGTATGGTTGTGTGTGCGAGCACCAAAAAGCGACAAAACATGGACAAAATCACTGCCACACGATGCAAAACTGCATACCTACACACGTGCGTGGCGCGTTGCTGTCTCACACAGCACACAGCAACGCGTGTCACGGTGAGTTAAAACTACTATAGCGTAGATGAGGTAGTGTGACAGTATCTGTTGTAGTTACCTAGCATGCAAGGGATGGCAGTTGAGCGGGTCCAGGGGCAAGTGTGGCGGCAGCGGCGTTCGCGCAGGCGGCGTCGGCGGGTCCGGTGGCGTGATGCTCTCCAGGGCGTCGCTGGGCGGCCGGCACACTCGCAGCTCCACTCGGGCCGCTGCGGTACGGAGGACTTCCAACGCTTCCTGTAGAAAGGGGAGAACGTTACGTTGTCTTGAGACAGACCTATTTTTTTCAATAATGTTCTTTAGACACGCATATATTCATGACGACCTGCTGATATTTACAAATTCAATATTATTATATTATCAAATAAAAGTTTTAGGTCCAGGCACAACATTAGGCATTACGCATAGGGACTGCAACAGTCAGTTTTACAACATCATTTTATTTTATGTTGAGATAAATAAACCACATGAGTGCCGTAATTCTATTAACAATTTAATTGACTGAGAGAAACTAAACCAATCTGTAATTGTCCTGCTAAGTTGCTGCTAATAGCTCAATATGATGTATGTGGCGATAATCCATTAATACGCCGAGTTAACACTACAGTATGCCAATTAGTTTAATACAAGAACTATATCGTGTATTATCAGATTATCGACAAGTACCACTGTATTAGGATAATTCTTGCTGCAGATGAATTATTATGGCTTAAGATTTACCTACTGAGGATTGATTAGCTTACCATATTAAAATTTTGAATTTTTTTACATTTCTAATCAAATTTTTATTTCACTTACAGACACAACATTTATTTGTATCATAATTATTAATAATTGAACCATTCATATAAACGTTAGTGAAATTCAGACTTTAATTTAGGAAGGAGTTATCAACGTCTAAGCGTGTCATTTCAACATTCAGCAACTACCGAGTTTTAGTAAGTTGCAACTTGAAGAACATAAAATATAATACTCATTTGAGACTATAATTAAACAGTGTAATAGGGTAGAACATACCCACTTCTCTCCATTACAGTCGACCTGGTTACTATCAACACAGGCCTACATAGAGTAATCGTAGATGGAATAATTGCGAGTAAGTTTATGTATTACCTCCTTTTACCTCGTAGGTACTTGTCATTTAGTGGTTAGGAACCACTTTGATGTAACTTGGGTATTAATCATACGATAAATTATATATATCAAGATAATCTTTGCCTTGTACTGTCACAGTAAAAGTAGATATTGTGTGAAAGAAGGCAACGACAAACCATCCCATTTCTTCAGATAATTGTTCCACTAAAGCGCGCCGGACAATCATGACCCTCGGTGGACATTATTTATTTGTATAATAATAGAGACACCCAATTTTTCGTGGTATGCCGACAAAAGAAGAAAAATACCGGCTCGGCCATTCTTTCGTAGGGAATAAACCTATGTATCTTGATTTCTTTTTCTGCTTAGTGACATTATTGTAGAAATGCCTTTATGGTATGATAATAATACAAAATTTTAACTCTAGTTTAATTTAAATAATAACCTTCGACGATAGTCGTTTTCGAGGTAATGGTTGGTTAACCCTCAAACAAAATGTTAACATTTAGTACTTATAGTAAGCGTGACTAGTGTTACCTACATATTTTAATAGATGCAGTTTGGTAAAGATACCTAACGATTTATTTATAATCCCATGATATTCCTAATCTTATATTTCGTGTTATGAATGTGTAAATTAATCAGATGTCGCACTGATGCCCAAAGATTATATTAATTTGGCAGCAATCAGTTATTTTAAAGGCCTCTATTAATTTTGCTAATAGCGGTGCATTAAGTCCAGCGAAACGGAAAATGGGATAGAACTGCTAATGATCACTCGTAAAATCGGAATTTCATTCGATTTGATATTTTAGTTGATAAATGATTTTAGATTTTTTTCTTCCTTTCAGCTTTAGACCATGCTGCTCCAGTGCTTGGTTTGCGAGGATTGGTGAAGGACCTTGTGTCGGATGTTTTTGAACTGATTGTTATCTTGTCTAACATAATAATATTAACGTGTTCTCCAAAAAATAGGGACGTGTTCACGATTCACAAATTATTTCAAACTAATTACCATAAAAGAGTTCTTTCAAACGTAACGCTAACTGACCAAATTAGGTCAGTTGGCTTGAAATTTTGAGGACGTCATACATAAGCTGGGTCAGTCATACAGAAGACAGTTTAATAAAAGCATCTCAATTGAATCTGAGGCCACAAACCAATTCAACTTTAGCGGTAACCCAACAAAGTATCGACAGCACTAAGCGACAAGGCTTTACTTTTTCTATTGATTGCCATCTTCATAACGGCGGGACTTCAAAGCAAATTTCTTAGACGAAATTAAAATAACATAATCTTCATCTGTAATGTAATTCAACTAGAGTATGGATATACAGATGCATTTTCGATTATTCGTAGCCGGATTACTACTTACAATATTGCCTGCATTTGGAAATTTTGAATCTGATACTACTTTTACTACTAGGTAGGTACTACTCTGTAGTATACGGTGTGTAGGATTGTTATCACCAAAACATTTAATCTCCTATTTCTTAAAATGGATGATAAATACAAATTTATAAGACGTTAAGATTTGTTCTTGTTCCTTATAAATATTGATTGGTTTTCCGACGTGAAAAAAGCACAAAACAAAGTATTGAACAATGTACCAATATAGCGAACAAAGAGGAAGCAGCGTGAGCCCCAAATGAATGGTCGGAGCTCGCAGCAAATCTAAAAAAACACCGACGAAATGTTGTTCAGACGAGACCGAGGTTTTGCTATCGGTTTTAGCTGATGTTTACCGATAGTGTTCAAAACAATCGTCATCTCTGTAAAAGTCGGAGATGTTTTTCCGAACTAATTTTCTTAAAGTCTACGATGATATTAAAAAAGTTATAGCAATGGGCAATTTAGACTGAATCACAAACTAAAAACGTAGCGTCAACAATAATATAATTTGTTTTCAAAGTAAGTAAGTATAGGCTTTTTTATCTCACCGTCTGCATTCGTTCAAAAATGAAATCGAAGTTCCTAAGTTTATAAGATTATTGTCTGTGTCCACAATTGTCGGGAAAATAAATAAAATGGAATGCCTGCAAAAAAATAACCACGAAACTAACCATATAACCAATAACAAGCTGATGTTAGGCATCAGCTGCAGTGAAGTCAACTGGCAATCAATTCCACCATTAATGGGGGCCTAGATCAAATTTGTGGCGCGATATTCTATCCGTATTGCGCTTGCTCTATCAATGAGAGCGGTCCCATATCCCGCTTAATAATCGAATTGAGACCAATCTGTGATGACGTAGCCAATTTTATTAAATTGTGTGCGGCAACATCAGTTCGCGGCTCGGCTCCCTGAGGCGGACTCTGGCCGACCTAATATGAAAGAAAAAGTAGGGTTGCCATACATATAAAATTCACTAAGATAGTGTTTATGTGGTTTATTCTTTATACTCAAAGTATATTTGATCTCAGTTTGTTAATATTGAGATTTCGATAAAAATGATTTTTTGGTGTATTTTTCATAGGTATCATTTTTATTCGTAACATTTTAGAAATAATAACTACAACAGGACATTCCTAAAATAATAGAATTAAATGCTCATTGCTCATAGTTGATTTTTATTTTATTACTAGCTGACCCGGCAGACTTCGCTCTGCCAATTATTTTGACTATTACCAATAACTATAATCCTATTTGTTTACCT
>DWIY01000666.1:0-12148 GCA_018248615.1 Erynnis brizo brizo
ACAAGACGGCATAGTTTTATTTTAATTCAATAACATCACGCGGGCGCGGTTGGGAGCGTAATGGCGAGCGGCTGTCATACCTCGGTGTGATTGTGTGCGTGCCGGCCGTGTTTGTATAGCGATCTGTCATACCAAGGGTGCTTCAGTTGTTTGTTTCGTGACGTTCCGTCCGCCCTTTTTTATTGGTCCATGGTCGGTTCTATTATTAATGCATGACTAGTTTATCAAATTGGAAATACCAAGAAATACCTCCAAGTTTTAAAAGATGAAAGTACCTGATTATGTCAAGAAACAATAAAGTGATATACTCGTACCTAGTAGTTAAAATACTGTTAAAAACTCTTAACTCAATTTCAACGGTAGGTACCTACCTACTCTAGAATTTTTTTGCAATAGGTACTAACAGTTTTTTCTCGTCCATTACTTATCAATCCTAATTATCTTCCTTACTTTTTTAATAACATTATTCACATCACGTCATCAGAAAGTCTATTTATTTATGTTACATCATTCATCATCAATTATTATCATTGTCGTTTATGAAAAGGCTTGTTTCTTCATCACGGACGATGAATGAAGTTTTCTTTATTCCGATCTATTGTAAAATTTTACTTGCGCTTTCATCTCCATCCGAAATTACTAATTGTCTTGAAAGTATTTGATCATGCAAGACAATCTTGTAAGTTACATAAGGGGTTATTTTTAAATCGAATAATAATTAATGATATTTCACTTAAAGAATCGGTTGGTACAGTGTTAACTTTCCTGGCTTAGTACGTAAGTATTTGTCTAATCCATTGGTCGTTGAGCATAAATTACCTTATCTTTTATATTGAAGGATTTGTAAAAGAAACTCACAAGCATTTTAGTTATACTTTAATGATTTAAAACAAAACTTACATGGAACATCACAATTATGCTTCGCAAAACAGTACTGATGTTGGAAAAGTTGATCAATATTAAATTCTACTTACTTCATAGAGCCATTTATTTCATACACAACAAATGAATACCCCTTAACACTAAAGAACAGATTCTCTACTTATACGATAGTCAAGCAGTAGTTTTACATCTCACAAAGGCTCTACATGAACACCAATAAATTTCGTAGTTATATTGAGAGTTCAATGAAACATCATTTGCAAATCGAACATGTGTGTGTTTTTCATGACAACATCAGATTTGATGATGAAAAAGATAATGACGTGTTTGCAATAATTCTAATAGTCTTACGTAATAATGTTATTCTAGGTGGGATATGAGTTTTAATCATTAAATCAACGATAAGATTCATTTTATCTAATATAAACCACTAAATGATAATATGCTGCAAGACAATACTGAATTAAAAACTTTTAATATAGAAGTAATCAGATCACGAAGAGGATCGATCACGTTTTTAAAAGTTACAATAATATATGAAATAATTTCACTTATACTTACATGCGATAACCTATCTGTACGCCCATACAAAAATATCATTCACTTTCTTTACACGTCGACACAAATAGCTAAGCATTTATAACAGTACTTTTATTCAGAACTACTCCGATGCTACTACAGAGAACGGGATTAATACTATCATTAAAATTTGCTAGACATTTGAAACTGAGACTAATCTCGGGCTCATGTCTAACTCCACTGAAGCTGTATTTTACCACTTATTACATAGAGTGAGAGACGTGTATAATGTTACATACATATTTTATTATTTGGATTATGGTTCCTAGTTCCTACCATTCAGATGCCCTTTTCTAACGCTGTATATCTGTGGCAATATACAGCGTTATTGTGTACTCACTGGAATCATACAAAGGTATCAATCGATTTCAAATTTCAACTTAAAAATAGAAAGGGTGTGAATAAAATATAACTTTGGCAATGAAATAACAAAGTCACTATTAAAATTACTACGATCCTGTACACTCCTCATTTGTCTTTGTAATTTACGTACACAATATTCTATACCTATTGAAAACAAAATAAATTAAATATCTTAAATAAACACTAAAAAAGCTTTTAAAATAGTAATATCTTTAAATTCTGGATTTAAACTCTTTTAACTTACAATCAAAAATAACAAATTAAAAGGCAATATAAAACTACTATAAAAAAGGAGGTATTGAAAAGATATGCTTGTGTGCTTAAAGAGATTGCGCGAATTAAATAACAGTATAGTTCGAGGACGGCGCTGTTATAATAATGTGCAACTGATCTTTTACTAAAACCATTGAATTAATCAATACAAATATTAAGAAAATTTTCTTATGACAAACAAAGTTTGTAAACAAAAGGGCAATGGAGATATGCATTGGTTAAAAATTTAAGTCGACATTAGATAACCAGCTGATAACAACCGAATTCAACCGATGCTTTATTGTCCATGTATTGAAATCTCCTGGTTGCTTTTATATCGGTAAATAGTCTGTTTTATACATTTGTATTGATTAATGCACAATGCAAAATTTTATCAATTACATTAAAAACAACTTCAGCGAAAAACGCTAGAATGCCAATTAATATTAAAAATGAATTTGTTTTTCGCAAGCAGAATTTTTGATATATTGTGATATATTGCTTACAATTTAAAAAGTTCAAATTAAAGTCGCTCTTTAGATGTGTGTTCTGTTAAAGCTTTTCAAATAATCTGAGAAAATATTGGTGAAGCGGCTGAAAGTTTGAATAAATTTTCTTGATTTTGTGTGAATCTTTACGAGGTGAACTTAACTTGTAATCACGTCTGATCTTTTATTTTAATAATATTATATTTAACACTTTGTTAGAGAGATAAAACAATATTTATTAACTCTACTAAAATTGTACATAATTGTAAGCGTTGCGGGTAACCTAACAAATAGCACAATGTTTTTTCCTTAATTGTCTTTTAATGCTTTAATTTTCTATCACAAGCAACTGATGGATATTTGCTTAGATTTTTATAAATATATTTTGATGATTATAGTATTGTTACTGGTAACAGTGGTAAACAATGCTTGTTATTTTTTTCAAGCAGCGATTTTATCCTTCTTCAACAAAGTAACGACAAGGTTCTTTGCTGTCGCTCTGCGACTTCTATACTTGATAACTATTTACAATTCTATATACACTGTTGTGTTCATTTATGTCATTACTTTTGGCGTCTCAATTTACATATTGGAATGAAATTAACTATAAGGAATGTCTTTATATTCAAAAGAACATATTTACATAATACCGAAAGAAGTTCTTAATTAGACCACAAATAATCAACGATCAATAAATAACAGAATTAAACTTTGCCAATACATGTACCGATTAACGTCAAGCAATCTTTATCTCAATGTTGTCTTCCGTATTAATATTTACAAGGAAAGCTATATTATAACTTATGTTTTACAACAAAAGCAAGGAAATGGAAATGATTGACGTTAATGCCATGACTTTCAACGTAACTCCGCTACTGGGACTGCTGCCTAAGCCGCCGACAACCGCTCGATTAATATTGTCCTCCTTTGTTTGCGGCGCTTTTACCATATCCTCACCGCTGTCTCCTAAAACGTCGTTGCTGTCCATAATCATACCAATATCATTTTTTTCTGGTAGTTGTTGTGGCTCAGGCGCGTGCGTAGTAGTTGTAGTTGTCGTGGTGGTTGTTGTCGTCGTGGTGGTCGTCGTCGGTACAAGTGTATTATTAGCCAGGTAATATATTTCCCCGTACAGAGCTTCTACTTCAACAGTGTTTTCAATACGTTCACCTCTCATTTTTCTTGACCGCGAATCGTTATCTTTGTAAAACGTGATTAGTTTAGCGGTATACTGAACATCCCGGTCAGTATAATTTCCTCTAAATGTAACATTACACGCTGTTCCAGGTTCTAAGTATCTCTCTAATTTAAATAGCTCTTTTCTTTCCTCAGTGAATGGATTGGCCCATTCAATCTGGGGAAATAGAGTTCCATCGCTCATCTCTATACTAGTATTTAAACCGATAGCAATGCCATGTCCATGCCCCCAGGATAAACTGTAATTGAATTTATATTCGATTTCTGTTGTGACAGTTGCAGCGACTTCATCGTCATTTCTTAAGATTCGTTCTTCAAATATTTGTGGATCACCTTGACGTACATGTTGTGTAGCCAGATCTAATTCCACACTTTCTAACTTGTAACTGACCGGTTCTATTTCCACCAAAATTTCTCCGTTGTTTTCTATAAGTTCGTTATTGTGCTCATCAAGTGCAATCAGTTGCCCGAGAGTATTTTCATAAAATATTCTTCCAATATTGTACGAAAATCCTCCGCCAGATTTTATACGCCCTACGAAGAATGAATCAAGTGAAGAATCTACAGCAACGGCTCCACTAGGTTTTGAGTTGAACTTGTACCAAGGTTTCCAAATGATTAGCGAAGCGTTTTCAATATTTTCTAGTACCTCAAAACCATTGTAACTTTTACTTCCTGATACGGCGCACGACGTGTAGT
Source organism: Erynnis brizo brizo (assembly GCA_018248615.1). Taxonomy (NCBI): domain Eukaryota; kingdom Metazoa; phylum Arthropoda; class Insecta; order Lepidoptera; family Hesperiidae; genus Erynnis; species Erynnis brizo. Next base: position 4,461 of record DWIY01000666.1, read on the forward strand.
CTGGGCGTAGTTGACCAAGAAGCATATCACCTTCGTGTCGGGTACGGCAAAGATAAATGGGCCCTGTAGACAAATAGATATGCATTATTATTAAACATTTTGACATTCAGACAAGTATTTTATATTAAGTATAATCGAGTATAAGGCAAATTATGTTTCACGAACCTTGCTCGGACTGTGCTCCGGCTACGTAGTTTTCCATAGCTTCCTTCTTCAAATTGGCCCAACGCAGAGTACTCGAGGTGACGATTTGTTTTAATTTGGCATTAAAAAGTCCCACACCGGCTTGACTAATAACTGGAACTGCTATCGTTGCTGTGAGTAATATCACCCACCAACCATTCGTAAGACTTCTAGTCCTCTTCATGGTTACTCTGTAACAAAAAAAAATATAATGTTAATAAAATTGCGTGTAGCACATCAGTGAGTAGGTTACTGAAAATATGTCTCTCGCGATTGCTCTTTAAACACAGTCTCTCTCGCGATAGCTTAATTCAATATTCTTGACTAGGCAAAGTTAATCAAATAACTTTGCCTTGGTGTCACCGTCGATGCTAAGAGAGTGCTCTAGATTAGATTTATTATTATTATTGAAGATAAACCTTAGGTTATATCTCATCTTGTTACTCAATAAATTTTACTTAACCTTAATTTTAAAAGGCGCGGCGTGAATGGAGCAATATGAATATGAGAAAGACCCCGTCCAACAGGTTACGGCAGCCGGGTAAGTTAGCCATGTATTTAATTAATTCAAAGATATTACAAGTCAAGGTCGTCACCACGTCATTACGTTGATGCCTAAGCTTTTTAAGGAGTGGCTCAATGTAACGACTTAAATATTATAATCGTAACTGACATTTATGGAACGAATTCGAAGGATTTTTGCTAAATGCTAATGCCATAACACGATTATGAAGTGCGAGATACGAAGTTCGTAGATTTTATGTTTTTGAACATCTAAACAATTTTTATTTTTGTGGGTGAACTATTTGTTTTCCTAAACGAAATTTTGTACAATCTCCAAGAAGTTATTGTTATAGTAATTGTGGTACTGAAGCGTAGGTACCTATACCAATAGACTGAAAAATTTGGCATAATTTTGGACGCAAACACTATGTACGTCCAACTTCAAAAAGGATAGAAGACCTTGTTGAAGGTGGTTTTGGGTTTATTGCTAACACAAGACTTTTAAAAGACAATTTTCCTTCACGGCGGGTTAAGAAGATGGCAGTAAGATACCGCCGGGGCCGTGGGCTTATTACAATAGCGCAATGAATCTCACTCATGCAATACAGTGCAATTGCATTACCTACTATACGATTATAAAATTATTATAAAATAGAAGCATTTACATTACATTATCATGAAGAACAAAGCAGTCGTTTTTACATTTACCGATTTTTTAAAACTGTCGATTAGCGTGCTACATGAAATGGAGTTTATTTAGTTCATGGTGTTTGCGTTACATTGCGGTTAAGGTTATGAAATCGAAGTAGTTTTTGTCTTTTAGGTATTCTAGTTCTATCGGTATTGTAATTATCATATTTGTAAAATATCAAAAATTTCGTAATTCTGAGAAATTGCAAGCCTTTGGTCGACAGGCTGATAAGCAATTTCGATTGGAATTTATGATGGCAGTCATAAAATACCTTCTGTACCATACTTACTTACGTTCTTCTATTTTTTTTTGTAGTAGTAATTGTTTAATCAGGGCCTTTCTTGCGTTTCATAAATTATCATATTTATCATCATCATCGTTTCAGTCCTTCGTAGTCCACTGCTGGACATGGGCCATTAGGGGAATCGACGACACTCCGCCCGGTCCTGTGCCCTTTGAATCTAACGGTTTCCTGCTGTCCTCTTCAGGTGGTCAATCCACCTGGTTTTATAAATAGAGCCCCTCAATTAATTACTAGTCATGAAATTAAGGCCATAAATGGGATAATTTTTTTTTAGGTTAAGTAGGTTAATCGTTATTTTGCGATGATTTAGTTTCATTTCTTAGTGAACAATTTTTTTATTTATGCTTTGTGTTAATGTAACGAATTAATTTTATATTATGAGTTACATTGAGTTAGTTATTAGTAATAATTTAAGTATAAGTACTTAGAGGTTTTTGAATGTGAAATAGAGTAGAAACATTCTAATCGTTTATTCTCTTTCTTTTTCAGAAAACATTTTCTCCAACTGGCTGGAGGAGAAGGTGGAGCTTCCTATATTTGAAAACATCTCTCAAGTACCGGAGCGCGTGGAATTGCCGCAACCCGTGGTGCAGCAGCCCGCGCACCTCCCGGCGCCCTACCCGCACGGCGTGCCGCAGCCCACCGAGGAGCTTTTACGTGAGTTCGAGACGGTCTACGGCGTCGTCGAGCTCACCCACCTCACTCCGCCGCAGAGCCCGCCGGGACCCGCTACCCAACTGCTACTCAGCTACGCGCAACAGGCTCAGTGCGTCCCGCTCGCTCCCGCTCTCGCCGCACACCCGGTCCACCACGCGGTGCCGGTCCAGGAGCAATGGCCGGAGGTGACCGCCTCCAACGTACTGGGCGAGTACGAATGTAACTCGCAAGCCCTCGAGGAGTTGGTGCGGAACCGCGCCGCGCAGCTCGCCTCTCCGCAGCCCTCCGGCGGCAGCAGCTCCGCGTCGCCGCGCTCCTCGCCGCCCTCCTCGCCGCGCTCGTCCTCCGCGGACGAGGACTGGGCCGTGGCGTCTCGCCCGAAGCCCTACTCGCGTTCTACCGACGATCGCCGCTCCCGCAAGAAGGAGCAGAACAAAAACGCGGCTACCCGGTATCGCCAGAAGAAGAAGGCCGAGATCGAAGTTCTTCTGAGCGAGGAGCACTCGCTGCGTCAACGTCACGCGGATCTCGGTGATAAGTGCGCCGACTTGCAGCGCGAGATTCGCTACCTCAAGGGGCTCATGCGCGACTTATTCAAGGCCAAGGGCCTAATAAAGTAGAATCACTTTACCTTCTCGAGCGAAAAATTTTATCCTTGCTGCGTGTCTGACGCGCGGTGCTAAGAAATATTCGTCAAAAAGAAATGAGGGAGTCTTTTTATTTCGATGAAACAAATTCTAAATTAGGTTTTACAAAGGTTTTAATTTGTTTAGATTCAATTGTAAGATCATTACTTCGAGCAGCATAACTCACAAGATCACATGTCGAGGGATAAAGTAAGCAACACCTTAATATCTAGTGGCGCTATGTCTCTCATCATTCATCATTATTTCATTACTGAGGATAGGTTGCATTCGTTGTTATGAAGATATGAATTTTCAATTTCCACATATTGGACAATATTTTGTTATCAATGAAATTATTTTTAAATATCTGACCAGCAGTTCTATTTTCATACAATATAATTGGAATGCGACGGCGGATTTGGTTGTTTTATTTCAATAATAATAATAATAATCGAATATACCTTTTCTTTAAATTTATCTATACTAATATAAAGAGGAAAGATTGTTTGTTTGTTATTATTAAATAGCCTCCGAAACTACCATAAGTTTGAAAAATTCTTCCACCAATAGAACGCTATGTTCAGTCTGAGTAACATATAAATAACATAGGCTATAATTAGATTTTCAAAAATATCTTAGGGATCTCTTCGAAAACTTCAATAATGTAAACTATGGTAGAGAAAAATGATTTCAAATTCCTTAGATCGCGATCGAAAACTAGTGAAGATGTAACAAAACGACTAGAGTTGATTGACTGGAGGCTGCGTAACATGATTCGAAGCGTGCCAGCGTCGATCGTGCCAGTTTTCAGTCACTGACATTAGAGGTGTTTCGGGTGTACCTTTATCGAATGAATATCGATTTCATATTCAATAATCGGGTATTCGGTTTATTGAAACCTTTTGATCTAATTTCTTCATTTTTAACTTTTCCGTGGATAATTATAGTAATCAAATAAACTTTATTGTTTATTTATTTGTTCCTCAAGAAATCCAGAAATAATAATTGCTCATAAACAAAAATATGAAACAGGGTCTTATTAATCTGTGGTCGTAACCAGAAGAAAAAGTATAGGTAAATGTAATTTTTGTGTATCTTCTATGTGTAAGTGGGTATTTGTGTATAAAAAACGTATGGTTGTGTACTTGCCGTGTTTTTTCATTAATTTAATATATGTATTTCCCATGAATTTCGCTTAATTTTATTGGCCGTCGTCACTAAAACACGTCAATACCTACCAAACAAATAAAAAATTAGGAAAATCGGTTCAGAAACGAAAAAAAAATTAACCCTTATCCAAATAAATTATTTCATAATTATTAGGGTTGTTCCAATACCTAGAGAACATTTATTTTTATTCATAATGGATTTTCATAGTTAGTCCCAAAAATCCACTTTTTAAAAATTCATACCTCTACATTCATCAGGGATTTTTTTAGTGGATGTTTTGGGACATCGCCTTTATAAATATGGTTGAAATCGGATATTCCATTAAAAAAATATTGCGATTATCAAAGTATCAGTATTGAATAAAATCGTTTTTCGGACCGAACATTAACGCGACACCAAAATATAGGAACTTAAAATTTGGAATATAGGTTGGCATTCTAAATGTTAAATTAAAATACTTATTGGAATCGAGTGCCGATTTTTAATTGTTGGAGCTTTTTCATTGTAACTATCGTGTTAAAGTTGTTCGGATTTTCGCAATGGACTTGGTGGTGAGTTTGTGACTCAAAAAAACTGGATATTAGTCAAATTAATTGGCAGAGGGAAGCCTGCCGGGTCAGCTAGTAATTGACCTATAATGAAGTACCTAATATAGGTAGTACAAGATTTTTAATAATAAACTTCAGATGCGATATCTCAGTCGGTATAATATTCCCGTCAATAAGGAAACCTTGGAATAATAAGAGTGAGATAAGACGAGTAATAAGTATGCATATTTCGTTTCTGCTAATGGTATGAGGACAGGGATGAGTCTCCCTACCCCTGGAATCCGCCTCCCGAATGTTATGAATGTATTAGGTACGCTCAGATGACACGGAGGAATTTTCATGGATGCCGCCTGTGGCTTGAAGGCCACTACGAGACCTTGCTCGGGAGATGTGCGCCGTATGCGTTCAATTAGAAATGAGTAATTAAGCATTGATGATTTGGTTGTATCGATCTCACAGCCGTACTCAGAGACATTCATTAACGTTAATGGTTCCTTAAGTAATTATAGATGAATATGTCAATAGTTACATTAACGTTAAATGACTTCTCTGAGTACGGCAGTTAGTATTGAGTTCTTAATACTAAAAATTTGGAATACCTACCAAAACAACAATGAATTATTTTCTTAACCACTTGGTTGTCTGGAAGAGATCGCTTTTAGCGATAAGACCGCTATTTGTGCATTGTTGTGCTGTTATTGTTGGTTTTCTTTGTGTGTGTACAATAAAGAGTTTAAATAAATAAAATAAAATATTTTACACAATCAACTGTTAATTAGGCATGTTAAATGGCCATTGCAGATTATGGACAACCATTTTCAAAACAGTAGGTACCGATGCAACGTCTGTGGTTATACTTAAATGGATGATTTGCTACTTTAGAGGAGGAGGTTGGCTCAAGAGTTAACTCTGGGGGGTGATTCTGTATTATGACCATTAAGATTCCGTGCCGATATCGTGACACATCAAACCGTATGTCATTTCATGGGTAAGACACGACAACGCCGCGATATGAGTGTGACTGGTCATACAGAATACAGGCTCAGACCGAAAAATAAGACCTGAAGAACGTGCTGCTGTTTGGCAAGTTGTGATGGCAGGTGGTGGCATTCAAGGCACCAACCGAGACGAGCACTATTGTAGGAACTTATCTTACATTTTACCAACTAAAACATACTTACACTTACCTACAACTTAAAAAACAAATAAAGTAATAATAAGACATAGAATAATGTATCTACCTACTGCTGAAGTAACTGAAATTAAGTACGTATACCTATCTAGTAAGTAATTAAAAAAATATAATAGTGAGTTCGTCGTCCCATGTCAAACGTAGTGATTGTATTCTCTTTGGTCCATGGGGACACACGGATGTACCTGCTTTAAACTACGCTTAGTCTGAGTTTTAACACAATGTCGTTCCGTTCCGTTAACCGAGCGGATCGTTTTTTTTGTATGGATATACGCCCAGCGCCTCTACCGGACTCGGAAAGCACAAGGCGTATGTCCATACAAAAAAAAAACGATCCGTTTGGTTAACGTAATGTATTTATGGTAATATAGTATATCAGTGCTCGCGACACGTTCGGCAGCGGTCGAGGAGCTCCCATGTCATTAGGAGAAGGAACCCTTAAGCTACCTCACTTTTAATTAAGTAAATAATATAGGTCAAATGTTCGAGATTTCGTGATTATTCCATACAGTACATCATGTAAGAATAAGTATAAATGTAGGTAGGTACAAGATGTTTGGCTTCGATCTAGCGATAATTTAAGGGTATTAAACATACATACATGTGCTCGAAAAACATAACCCTCCTTCTGTCGCAGTCGGATAAAAATACCAAATTTCATCAACAAACACCCCCCATATACCTATATTCAAATGGCTGCGTTTTCGAAAGGAGGGGGGCTGGGCTGGACCTTTAAATTATCGCTAGTTCGAAGCTAAACACACTGTAAGTATGTATACATATGTACCTACTTAACGACTGCCCATAAAAGTCGGTAGGTATCATAATATTGCATACCTACGTGGGAGTTAAATAATAAAATTCTTAACCCTTTTAAGAAAAAACGAAGTATTGTTCTCGCGGGGAAAATACCTCTAATGGCTCTTAACTTGACGTTGAGGACAACGAGCACTTAACAGACTTATTTCGGCCGAAAAACTGAAAAAATATTCATAGGTAGATAGATAGGCATATAGGTAGGAATTTCAAGAAAACCGAACATTATCAAATTTTTATCAAATGGATTACTTAGTAAGGATTTTTTACTTAGGTTAGGATAGGAGAACCTATCTTAATCCAACTATAAATTGGGAACAATGGCAATAATTTTAAACATGTCATCAGTTAAGGTTGGGTTAAGGTTAAATGAGTTCTACCCTTAAATTTGCCGTATGTCATTTAATTAGGTACTTTCACAAACATATAAAAGTAATGTTCTTATATCTGTGGGTACTTTCAAGAATTCGTTCCTTCTTTAGTGTCACTATCGAATGATGTAATAATAATACAGAGTGTAGATACCTACCTATTTTTTTTCCAATATCAATGGGTTTGATTTCTGGCTAGGCATATTGAATTTTCAAAAATACAATAATAATTGTGTAGTTTTAGTTTTCATCAAAATCTGGCCCCAAACTCCTTTCCGCATATTTCCCCATACACGCACACACGAAAAATTGGTTGTCCCAAAATTCAACGATAGGTGGCACCATGATCAAAGAAAATAAGGTCTGGCATTCCGGGAGTGACACATGCCTACGTCACTATCCAGTTGCCATTTTATTACAACAAAATAAGAAATTAGGGAAAAAAATTCAGTCACCCTCTGTTAAAATATATGTAAGTATCTATTTAGCATTTAAAGTATCGTTTCATTTATCTAATCATTCGAAACAATTCAATTTAAACGTAATTGTTAATATAACCTCAATGTTTTATCGGATTCACACTAATAAAGATTCGTAATAAAGGTGTTTAGGAAGTTATTGCCACA
>DWIY01000667.1:0-12139 GCA_018248615.1 Erynnis brizo brizo
ATAGTCAATTATTATTCATAAGGCTATTTGTCCAGTAGCTGGATTAATAGATTCAACCTTAAATTTATGCTATCCTATGTAGTATGTACGTTGTCATGGTATACCAGACTAAATGTATTGTGGCGTTGAAATCAAAATAAAAGACGAAAAGATAATATTAAAACGGTTGGGTATTCTAACTTACTTTGTAGCTTACCTTAGCGGCGAATGTCTTCACTTCTCTAGGTCTAGCGAAGTATTTGTCGAGCTTATTCTCGTACCCATTGATAATGCCATCAACTGTCGGCGCTTGCACCGCTCTTATTCGATAAGTGCCGTATTGTTCCCCGTGCTCCGAGATCGTGGGCAAATTGCCATTAGGAGAACTGCAGCTGCTGCTCGAACGGGAATACGCGTAATTCACCGAACCGTCAGCTGGATTCTTAGGCTTTTTTGTAAAAGTACACCGTCGAGGTGGTTCTTCAGACGGCTTTAAGTCGTATGTTTCAAATTTTTCTGTAACAAAATGCTCCTCGACATCAGTTGTCGGCACATATCTAAGCAGCCTGGGCTCCTTTATCTTTTTTTCATACTTTACAGAATCTGTTTCATTGTCTAATTGGGCTAAATTTAGCGAACGTTGGAGCTCATTTGCCGTTCTGTTCGTCTTCCGTTTAGGTTTTCGTTCAGCAGTCCGGGTGTGAACATGATCGTCTACTATTTCAGATTCTGAGGCTGGTCTATCTCCGTATAAAATGTAATTGCCGTTTACCATTTTTACTTTGATAACTTATATTATGTAACACTTCAAAACATTGTCAATCTTCACAATCATTGTTAAAGTTAGTCAGGAAAGTGCCTTGAATATTTTTTCAAATCATGTAAGTTGCTATTGGATCGCGACACTAAGGATGAATGAAGATAGGTAGGTTACTCATTATTGGTACGGCTTGTTTGTTGCTCCCGCGATTACATGATGACTGATCATGCAACGAAATTCCTTAGCAGTAAATTGTCAGTGTTTATTACGAACAACTTCGAGCCGGATGAATGAGCAATCATCAAACATCATAATTTCCTGCCATTTAACAAACAAATACTTATTGACAATCGAATACTTACTGTGATTTCAGGGCTTTTTGTATCTACTTACCTACAAATATACTACTTATACTAGATATAATATCTACTCAATAAACTGATTTTGGAGCTTTTTCATTAAATAAGTTTTTGTGTATACGCAAGCCTGATGTAATGTCTTCTCAGTTAACAGTGAATGGTCAAATCGCATTCTTCGTAATTAGAACATTTATTTAATAATCTGCAATCGCATCTAAGCCAGAGATATATTTTTTCCCAAAAAAATGTATTATTTTGCTTACTTTAACAATAAATATTGGTCAGTAGCACTCGACAGTTTCGGCATTTGTGTGATAAAAACGATAAAAATCGTAAAATTGTTAGCTGACGGCTGACTTCGAAACAAATAATGAGAACTTTTGGTATGTTGTAAACGGCGAGTACATAGACTGTAGATAACATTCGGAGCGTTATGTCGGCCATTATTGTTTTGAGGTGGTTCCCGGGGTTTTTGCCTCGTTTACGCGGGAACGTTCTCAGTAAAGCGCGTGCGCGACAATGGCGCGGGCGAGACAAGCAACGAGAGTGAATTGCCCGCGATTGTGCAACGGCCCAGGGTGTTTTATGCAACTGATGTACCGTAATGCAACAGATTTGCTGATACGACTCACATAGGTCATTTGTCTTAACACATGTTCTCTACTTCCTGATGCATTCAAACCTACCGGTGGGTAGTTGCACTCAGATGGATGTTTACGTACGTTAAGGATATGTGGGACTTTTATGCCCTTTGGAAAACTTTGGAAGTACCTATGTCGTTTATGTATGAGCATTAACTATACGGACCACTTGGGACATTAACTCCGGAATGTATCTATGGTATTTACAAGTGTACAAGATAGTCAACACAGTAACTCATTGTTCTTGTTACAATATTTCAGTTCTTTACTACTTTAAAGATAGGTTCCAAGGGGATAAAGTTAAACAGTTTACTTACACTGAATTTTTAAGTTCACCCAAAGTTTTGTATTTAGATTATATATAAAATAAACATTTTTAGTTTTTAGTGAGTCTGAACTTGACGTGGGCTAGTTTATTGTAGGTACATCGTTAACGTTAATTACTCTTGAACTCTCCTATTCATTCTCTCTGTGTTGTGACATAGGAGTGGTTATCACGTAGCTGCTGTAAATAATCTTTCTTAATGACTACTACTAGTGCGTGCGTACATTAATCAGAATTAGCGCATCTTCCCACAGTGTAATCTACTGCTTGATATAAATTGTATCGAAAACGACGTGTAAAGACGTATTACCACACCGTTCGATGGTCCAACTAACCTATTACTGTCAGTATTGTAATTTACGTTTCACTTGCACTTACGACACGCCAATAGGTCGTAAATTGATTTTAAGATGATTCAAATTATACGAACGTTGCTTTGAGGGGAATCAATCTCTGGCTGCTGTTTTACGGTGTTTTAAATCAACATCTATCATCATCATGCTTATGTTGGATAGATTCGGTATTCTATTTATAACTTACATTTGTGTTCATTAATTTATTTAATGTTGTATCAATAAAATATTCTCGAAAATAGTATCTATAGTTTTACGAGTGTTGTATTGACGTAAATTCCGATTATTGTCATTTCAATGGTTTTTGAAATTTTGACGATAATTTGATTAGACTATTAGGTACATTTGTTTGGATGCTATAATGTTCATATTTTTTAATTTAACACGTTAACACTCCATTGTACCGCATGTGGTACATGCCCATTGTTTTACTATTGAGTCTCCTTGTTGGACTGCGAATGGGTTAAGGATACAATTAGTAGGAAGCTATATAACTTATAGTACATAACTACTGTGAGGCTCATAATAAAATTATGAAATTCCTCTATCTAATTGCGTAACCTTTAATCTGAAATACCTACCTCCAATCGGTTGTATTATGCAATAACAATTTAATAACATTGTTTATTAATTGAGGCTATCAATTGTACATCAAGTGACTCTATTTGTCTTGTTTGTGTCAAGGATTTTACACCACCTAAGGTACAAAAATACAAAACAAGTACGATAAGTACATTTATATAAATTTAATATTACTTAATTACATATTTAATATAACCTTACAATATTCATCTTATCGCATAGTACGTGTAAAGTAACAATATTTATGATTACAAAGTAAAATCATTTGTCCTGTTCTATAACAAAGATTTCACGATGCCAAATGTACGGAATAATAGACTAGCTTTATTCGACATTCCTTGATGTAGTTGCGAGACCTTAGTCTTACCATCTGTCTAATCGGTGGTATTGTAACATCACAAAAATAACAAACGCAGTCCTTGATCTATGTATTGGCAGGTATTTCGTAAGCTCCTAAGGTATTATTATTATTGGAACGCGCCTCCGTGTGAACCCTGTACTTTATCCGCGAACTTTAGGCTTCTCGAATCATTTCAATCATTTGCTGTTCGATTTTGATATTTATTGCTTAACTCTTTATCTAAATTCCTTTAGTAAGCTTCGTACTTTAAGGTAGATACTGATTTAAGGGCTTTAGATTTTTTTAACTCTGCTCACTATGTGGATGTCTCGCCCCAAAAATGTCATTACTTATTAATCTCAATATTTAGGTACTAATGAAAATTTAACCTGAATTATACAATAAGACGTTTATTAAGGAAAATGGTTTCCTTTCGCTCAATGCTACATCGATGAAATGTTCGTGAGTAGGTATCGTTTAATATTCTAATGAATTTACGGTTCATCGCGCATTTAATATTCCGAGATAGTTTCGACCTTCCTGTCTGAGGTCCTTAATCAATCTTGAGTACCTAATATCAATCAATCTGATATATCGATGCATCTCCAAATCACTAATTCATGGCAATATCACGCATAATTTTATTTTCATGCTCTTGTAACTAGATCAAGCAAGGTTTTCTGTACTAGAAAGACTAATGATTAAGCTAGCGTAGACAGACTAATATGCAAATAACAGTGCGCAAGCTCTATATTATCAGTAAATTATGGTCAGTGATTGCATTTTAACGGCCTAATACACACTGTCGATACGCGTCACACCGTGCAGAGCGTCGTAGCGGGATTCTACGACGTACACATACCACCACAAAACATAGATAGTACAGTGGTCACCTTACCCTTCTCCTAATTGCCATTTCGCTCTCAACAAGTTGGTCGTACGACAATGTCATTACATACATATATCGCTTGTTAGTGCCTATTTCAATTAGGACAGCTCCATGTGTTTAAATTTTGTCACGTTGGTTCATTGGTCGGTCGCGTTCCAGCTCGGAATGATAATCCTTACAATTTTAGAAACCATCAACAAGCACCCATTCAGCGCCATCTTGTTAGTTTTTGGTCATAGACAAGTTACGGTTTGTTTTGTTTCTACGATGGTTTGATTCGATTTACAGTATTCTCAGACTAAAGTAAGTACGAAAATATTAAAGTTTCTTAAAGTATTCGAACGACGCATAAAAATTGGAAGTACCTATTAATAAAAATAGAAAACTCGGTGTAAGGTTTACATGACGTGTGCATTGCTCGAGCTTGTATGAAGCTCTACTTCTGTAAACAGATCTTTCTGTGTCGCCACCGTGCATCGGTATTGTTCCAAGTGAGCGGGTACCGTGGTCGCTTTTTTTGTAACTAAATTTACCTACAGTTTATTGCTAAAAAGACAATTTATTGTAAAGACGTTAAAATAAAAATAAATAGCTATTAGCTAGCTAGCTATAAGCAATTTGATTCATGCTAACGCTGTAAATTAACTTTGTATAATGTCTGTTTCTTTTGCTGGCATGGTTAAACTCCAGATTCGATGTGATAAAATTCAATGTGAAGATGGACTCTAATAAGAATAAGCCTTGTTAAAAAATAATTAAAAAAATTTAAACCGACATCAAAAAAGTATGAAATAACATTTGTGACATACTGGCTTACTATTTATTGAGGTTGGTGTTTTGCATCAGGTATTTTGTTTTTATTTAAGGTAAATTTTGTCCCCAACCTCAAAAATAATAAGCTATTTTTGAGGTTGAACAACACTAATGTCGGTAATAGGCAAAGTAGGAAGAGTGCGCGGTAATGTAACCATAAAATTTACTTGCTAATCACCAGCAAGTTATTGGAGCACTGAACTGTGACACGTAGGTATTAGCATACCGTCCGTTAGCAACGATCGGACCGTATGGTTTCAGGGGAAATCACCTGTCACCTAGCGTAACATAAGAGTGCTAAGTACATGCATGCGACAGTTATAATCAGTATTGCCATATTTGGTATACTGTAATTCAATGATAGACACAATATTTTTATGCATAAGTGTGGAAGTTGCTAATTGACCCATAACCCAATCCACAGAACAAACTAGAAGCTAGTACTGTTATGCACCCTTGTACCTATATTTTTGGTGAGCAATAACAATTTTAAGAGGATGAAAGTTTTTGTACAATGCGTCACAATCTAAGATATATTATATGTAAGGAATAGGACGCGGACGAAGCGCGTCAGCAAAGCCCTAAATAAATAAATGTTGTGACAAAAAGTATTCGAATCTATTCGAATTTTAAACTACCATAATAACAACACTTAATCTGTATAAATCAATAAAATCTTCTATTGTCACAAAACAAGTTTCTATCGAGTCTTACCAAAAATAAATAATATAATTATTTATCAGTTGACCTTTTAGACCTTTTTTTAATTTTATATTTATTTTCTGTAAAAACACAATTAAACAACTTAATCCATTTAGATAACAGTTGCTACTGGATGTAAAACATCATAAAAAGAGTAAACATTTTAAATTGTTATCTGAAGGAGAAAAATTATCAAAGAAAAAATAAATTGAGAAGTACCTATGAAGAAAAATTATATCAAATCTTCAAAAAATTCAACTTAGTAATAACTATATGAAAAATCTAAATAATGAAAAAGTGAATTTTCAAAAATTTGGCCGTCGATAAAATCCCCCAATGATCGCTCAATGATCTCAGCTCAACATCGCCGACACATAAAATCGTTAAAATACATTATCCTTGATAAATCCAATTCGTTGTCAGTACGCAATGTTTACCAACTTCAATCAAACAAACAAGCGGTACAAAAATGCGTCAGTCGTCAGCGTCGGATTTTCTCAATGTACACAAACACAGAGTTATAAACGTCCGGGCGATTTGCTCGCGTCGCGCACTCAACTTGCACCTGTGATCGGATATAAAGCGTGAACAATGCTATGGCTTGAGGAGTTGATAGTGCAAGGCTGCGCGATAGACTGAGGTGCTGCCAGATGACACTCACCACCGTTGCACCACCACGCATTGTCAAGAAATCGCCGTGGAAACCTGAGAACATAACGTTTACGCAACCCATTATCCAGAAGATACGAGATCATTCCGATGGGTTCTCAGTACTTCTATTGCCCAGTAAGATGAAATGTAGAAACAAGTGTTTTTGTAAAATAATTAAAATAAAGTTATCACACAAATGATGATTTAAAAGCTTCTTTTGAAATATACTGCACATAGTCGAACTCGAAATATTTCTTAATTTCACATTTAATGTCCGCACTTAGAAATTTCCTGTGTTACTTAATACCGTCCTGACCAAAATACATACTCAATATTTTTGATCTCAGGTCAATTTGCAATAGAGTTGTGTTTATTAATTAGGTTGCGAATGAATCTATGAAGAGCGAAAAATATCACTACCAAAGAATCAAAATGTTTCTTATGCAACACACTGCAGTAAACATCTCGATGTAAAGCAGTAAAAAATTTGAAATACATCTTTATTATAATGTCTTTATTGCTGGCTACCATGTTTTGTTTTGACTAGCTAATTAATGCGATACAGTTCTTAGCAAAGCAGCTATTTAATACAAGCTGTGAACCCTTAACTTTAGCTCCTTCCTTACCTACCACCTGGAATATAAGCATACTTTATTGTACGTCTATTTAACGTCTATTTAATGTAAAATACGATATTTTTTACTTACAGATAAACGTAGATAAATATATATCTAACCATTAAGCCGACCATTAATATTGTAATTATTACATCTCTACTAGATCGCGAAATAATATTCAAAGCAGTCAATACGCAACTCTCCAGCGAATTCGAATTTCACTCCTTTTTTACCAACCACATATTATTATTTGTATTTGCATATCATAATGCTTACTTCCTTGAAACATACAAGATACAGACGTGGTCTAGTTCCCATGGTGGAAGCAGAAACAATTTCCATTGCACCACTCAACAATTAATATATTAAGTGTAAAATTCTTGCCTATGTCACCAAGCTATGCCTTACGATATAAAAAGTAAACTATTTGAAAATACCAATGCAACTTGCAAGTACTATCTTTCCATATATCTTTTTAATTTTTAGGTATGAGTCAGGTTTATGGGTATCACGGAAAATTTTGTCAAATAGATACTCTATAAATATCCATCTAAAAATTACTCTATAAATTTTGTCAAATAGATACTCTATAAATATTTATCTTGTTCAAGTCCAGGTGGACTTGAACAAGACAAAAGAATAATTGATTAAATGTCGCCTAATACTTACGAAGAGAACTAATCAATCAGTTAGGAAGATTTTCAATCTGGTATTAGGTAAGTACATGTAACTGAATAAAAATTATATTTTTCAACCAACCTTACCGACCTTTTTACGAAAGGTGCATTTAGGTAATATTTTTTAAATATGGTGTGGTAGGGAACTCCCTAGTATGGTGTTATCTATGCAGTGCAAAATTTCATTAAAATCGGTAAGTTATTTTCGAAGAAGTGTGCCCAAATACCAACGTACAGCCCTGAAAAATATTCAGAGTCTACAAACTAAGCTAAACCTAACGGAGTCGGGGGCACAGCTCGTTTATTAAAAAAACGTTTCGCAAAGAGCAATGGAAACACGTAGTATTAATCACATAGTACGTGCTCACACAACAGTGCTCCTATTGTAACGAATCGAGCGACACCCGCTTGTGCAATGCCGTTAACGGTGTATCCTTGGTTACTGTTGATTTTATTAACCATACCAATTACCGTACAAAACTAACGTTTGTTTTTATTTTATTGTGATTGTAAATTATTCAACATCGATTAGCGATACCGTTTTATGACGAAATGCATATTTGTAGATCCCAGTCCTGATTCACCGCTTTTCTTTCCACGGCTTAAATTTTTGTATAGTCCTATTTAATTTTCTAGTCAGCTAAAGGGTTAGTTAAAATGAGTAGTAATTTCAAAATGTCTCTGCATCCAACTTATGTTTTAATTTCCATAACAATTATAGGCCATAACACTTATAGACTTGTCATCGTGTTATAATATCTAGTAATTAACGTAATAAATCATGTGAAATGTGACTATTATTTGAACTTTTATAATTATACATAATTACTTAAGATAAGACTGCGTACCTAAATGCATAGAAGTTAAATGATCGTAGAACACCTCAGTGGCGCTACGTGCGTAACCTATGAGCTTTGGCAAGCAACAGACATCAACGCGCGACCGTTGCATCATACAATTACGTACTCGTAAATAAAGCCTGTGCTTCGCAACTGTTTCCGGCTGCTTATGTCTTTGGGAAGGTTTAGTTTCAAAATATTTTGAAACCTATTAAATTAAATCTTCGAAATAATGTTAATAAAGTATACTAACAAGCTAAGCGTAAAAATTAAATTGTAAATTTAATGAACATTCAACATCAATTATCTCTTAAAATTTTTACCTTCATCTGCTCCTTGAAAATTGATGAAGTATAAGTTAACAATATAAAGAAATGTATAGATAGCGAGGGAGAGAAATTGATAAATATTTGAGAAATTAAGACTAAGAGAATAAGAAAAAACTAAGACAATATTTGAGAAAAGTAAGAAACTATTTGATTAGCAAATCCCGACGAATTTTCCCACTGGTTTTCCCCCTTAGAGAGTTACTCAACGCGATTCATGAATTTTTGACTTTTGAAATTACTTAATTTTTACCCGACTGCGACAGAAGGAGGGTTATTAAATTATAGGTAGGTACTCTAACGATGAGATTGCACATGGACTTTTCAAGAAAAAAATGAAATACGACTTTAACATAATGATCCTCAGATGAGTATTATACTTAGGTACCGTTTTAGTTATTGAAATGCAATACCTACGTTTCTCATTATTACGACCTCTATAAAGGAAAGAATTGCATTTATCATGCAATATTAAGTGATTGTTATAAGAAGGAGATTCAATATTAGTATGCCTTATTATTTCAGTTGTTAAATTATATAAATGCCCTATCTAAATTTCCGTCTAGTCACATAGACAGAACATCACATTGTCACTTAGTTAGACGTTGATTTTGCTCCTAGGAGCAATTTTACGAAATTGAAATCTTTGAAATTAATGTCTGTACGCAGTAAATTCGACAGTCTAGTAACTTGTTCACAATATTTTGAATGGATTCGTGACTGTTATATTTAAATATAGCAAAGAAAGTGAAAGGTTTTCTAAAATACTACGGATAAGTAATGTAACCACTAAGTATAAATAGTATCATCTTTATGTGGCTCATCACGACTGCGCGTCCACTTAATACGTTGACCGGTTATACTACATTACCCGAATAGGAATTACTTGAGAAACCCGGCAAATACACGTCTCTAGCATTTAGATCTGAATCGAGATGCAACCCGAAGAATTTCAACGCACTCTATCTTGGGTAACCTGCATTGCATCTCAACTGCAGGCTGTTAAGAATTGAAAACAAAAATTAAAATTATAACTCGTCTTTATGTTTGTTTATCATTAAACTCCTATTAAGCTACGCTGCACTGGATAGTTTACCGACAGAACATACGGGACAACGTCTATAGGACTCAACTATTTTATATTTTTTATATACTATTTAAGAATTATCACTCGTTTGTCAGTTACACAACTATCGTGGGTGAATCATGATATTGATTACTTGTAAATACTTTATAAATTTCTATCTAGAGTCGTGAGTATATAAATGTAGTTCAAAAAAGTAGATAACCAAATAAAAAATGACTACACTGTCAAACGCCACACCCCCGCAGCTTCAAATGCTGGAACTCAATTTAGTTCAACGGAGTGTCATACTTGCATAATCTGAACAGCTCCGAGTCTTGTTCACATTACTCATCTTTACTATTACTCTAATAAATCGTACCTATGCCCTAATGACTACCATTATAATAATGCGATTAAAGAACGCGATATGATACATTTAGTTTGAGACTTTTTTTTCTACCTCAGAGTACTTACTATAAGATGATCGCCGATCGAAAGAACGATATATGAAAAACATGTTGCTTTAAGGCAGGTTGTGAATATGACGTTACGAATTTATATCAAATTTTGTTTTTAATATAATCTTTTTGCGCTTGTATTCGCTATTTATTGCACTGATTTAATATGTTTCTGCATAACAAGAAGGTCAGCTAGGAAAAAATGCTATGGAACATTAAGCTTTTTTTTGTACGGCAAATCTTTTTAGTGACTTCAATGATGACCGCACGCCACCGGGCAGAATGAAAATTGTTTATTTTTCTTTGGTATTATTAAAATAACAACCACCTCAAAGTTATCTAAAACATGTTTTCTTAATAGATAGGTACTCATCACCTATTTTCTAACAGCTGTAATTACGTAGTTATAATGTTTTGTAATCACACTGTGTTAATCGTTAAATTGGTAGGTTCATCAGAATGGATTTTTAATCGCCTGATCTCGATTGTTTTGCTTCTCCAACAAGTCACGAAGCTCCAACATTTTCTGGCAATCACAACACATAATATGACAAAAGCCGCCACAGGAATCTCAACGACCTTTGTCTGACATTTTATCTTTGTCTGATTGTAGTAACACACGAGTTTGTCAGTTGAAGTTGAACTTTTAGGTACTTAGCTAAAATATGAATACCATCCGCATAGTTACCCGGTCAAAATCTAGCATGTATACGCTGCTATGAATCAAAATAAGTGACGACTCTAGGTACTCTTTGGCATCAGTGGATTATGACAAAAATAATAAAAACATAGTAAAATAATGTATTTCCAAAATTACAAAACAATCAAAAACAATGATTTAAGATTTAAGTTGTTATGAATACGAGAATTTACCTAAGTACCTAATTAGCTATACTCTATTATTTAGCTTAGTTCCGCCGCTCTATACTAGATGGCGCTAAGCGGGCGACACTCGTTCACGTTTTACTTCTAACGTTTCAATATTCAGTGAGTTTTTACGTTTGCTATGGGAAAATTTCGGCGACCTTTTACATATTTTTGATTTTATTTGTTGGTTTGTACTTACTTAATGCACAGTATATAAATGAGATAATTATATTTACTGTGCTTAATGTGACCACGTAAGTACGTTGTTGCTTAACTTAATAAAAATATGACGCATGAGTACCTACTGACGACTGTATAAACTCTGCTGTTGTAAACCACGATTTATTACTGACTATAAAACCCTTAGTAAAAAAACTTCTTTAAATACGCCCCGCAGTGTAACTACGTATAATGTAGGTACCTACTTAATGAAACCCTGCAAAAATTTAGTTCATCGTTATTTATTATGATACCATACCTGCCTATGATCCATGACGTAGATAGTGAATCCCAAGACTAGACAAAATGACTATAAAATCGGGAACACCTGCTCTTATTGGACTAGAATATAATGTTGACTATATCATGTTTACGTCTATCAATTTCCACTTCTGGGCATTCTCTCGTCTCTTTATATATAAATATTCAGTACCTACCCTTGTAATAGTAGGTATCTTTAAAATAATTTGCCGGCTTGAATTTAACTTCTTACAGCACATGATACAATAATATAATATACTTCGCCAGGTATAGCATTCCGAGATGACAGTGGTCACGTGGTTGACACAAGCCTACGTTACCGCTCCTGTGTTACCATAATAGTGTGTGGCAATAACTTCCTAAACACCTTTATTACGAATCTTTATTAGTGTGAATCCGATAAAACATTGAGGTT